>RJWH01000279.1:921294-989903 GCA_004363575.1 Solenodon paradoxus | reverse complement strand
GAACGGATGAAAGGGGTGGGACAAGAGGTGCGAAAAATGACAGCAAGACAACGAATTCTGATCAAGCTGCAAAATTTTATTAAAATGGAGGGACTTATATAGAAAGGGAAAAGAAGGGAAGTAGTTCTGATAGGTGGCCCCTGTGCATGTCTGCTGCGTGCTCTTTAGTTGGATTGGAGGGTGGGTGCATGTACAGTGCATGATCAAGACTCTGATTGATTGCTAGTGCACGTGATCAAGGCTCTGACTGGTTGCTAATTGATTGGTTGCTAATATTCTTGGTTGCTAATGTTTATGCTTTGTTTATGAAAATAGGGAGGCGACCGTTAGGCAAACAGGGCAGTGGCTGAGGTACCTCTAAGTGTAATTTTCTGTTGGATTGCATCAGCCTGGCTTTGTGGCCTGGCCCAAGTCCCCAACAAGTCTAGTTCAGGAGTAAGCAATTTTTTTCAGTTAAAAGGCCAAGTAAATATTAGACTTTTAATGCCATATGATCTCTGTCGCAATGACTCAATTCTACCATTGTAGTATAAAATCAGTCATAGATAACATGCAAACAAATGAGCAAGACTGTGATTCATAAAAGCGCTATTATAAAAATGGGCAGCAGCATAGATTTGGCCATGGACCATAGTTTGCTAACCTCTAGTATAGATTACTCATGTTACAAAGAAATCGATGAGATCAAAGAGACATGCCAAAAATTATTAATTTAGGAGATTTATTAAGCCAGCGACATGGGGGTGATAAGAAAACCCAAATCTCATGGTAATCTGCGTGGGAGCTCAGGGTTTATATAGGCAGACAGAGAGCTGCAGAGAGAAGACAGGCAGTTAATAATTTTCAAGGGCACAATCATGGCTTCCATAGAGTCACATTTTTAACATTTTTCCATTATACTAGGTATAAATCTGCAATTCCCCTAGAGCCCTGGGTGTGTCAGGATATGTGCATAAGTGTTCTGAAGTCAGATCAGTTTGCATAAGTAAAGGTCACACCCTAAACGTCTTAAGTTATTCTGTTCACATTTAACTTCTTCCTAGATCTCAGCAGACTCACAGAAACCCCTCCAGCCAAGGTCCCACTGGGTGGGTCCAAGGTTTCTGTTTCACTACCAGAGGATTATCTAGAAAGTGGGGACCCCAGGGCTCTGTGGTCTTTAACCCAGTAAATAAAAGTTTTTCCAATTCCCTGTTTCACTCACACCCACAGTAGTGGATAATTCATAAAATATCAATAATTGTTTATAAAATGAATGAATAAAAGTAAGTATACTTCTGTCTGGACCATCCGAACGACTCAGTGGATAAGCCCCCTAACAGAGTAATCGCAGCAAAGGACCGGCTAGACCAGCTAGAACTTCATACTTCCTAAGCTAATTTTTGTTCCCAGCTTTTCCTCACTCCCTACACAATCCATTCTGGACACCAAATATGTCAGACTAAAGCCCAGTTCTATTGAGCCACTTTCCCGTCTTACAGCTTTGAAGACATTATTATGCTCTACAAGGATATCTTCAACTCTGGGTTAACAGAAACCCAACTCAAAACAGCTTAAGTGAAACGGAGCAACAACAAAGGTCATAGCATCTTGTTAAAAAGCAGATTCTTATTGGGAAACACAGGCAGGGCCTAAGATTCTGCAGGCTTAACAAGTTCCCAGATAATATAGATAGTACTGATCAGAAGACCATACTTTGAGAAAGCATGCACTGGATAGTTAAATTTGGGAACTAATTATTTTGGTCAGCACTTTCTTTATTTCCTTCTCTCAGTTCTGCTTTCTTGTGTTGCCTCTTTTTTCTCTAACATCAAACAAGCTTCCTCAATTTAAGAAGCATTATTTACTGAAGAACCTAGGTTAACATCTCTGGGAACACCTCACTAAATTTAAGAAACTAGCTTCTTTGTGTGCTAGATAAGTGTACTAGAGTCATGTGTCCATCCTTGAAACAATCACTCTGGCTAGATTAACAGACTTCTCTATTCAAAACTACATGTCCATCTCTGTTTGAGGTGTTTTGGCTGATAGCTTCATTAAAACCACTCAAAGCAGGAAGGACAAAGAGGGGTTTTTAGCAGACAAAACCAGTGTTATCTACAACGGATGCCACAGCCTGCATTGCTGATTGAAAGTGTTCCTGAGAGGAGGCTACAAGAGCCTAAAAAAAGACAGATAGACAGCATACATCTAGAAAAGAGGGGTGCCAGGTGGGATACCACTCCCTGTTTGAGAGGGAGTGACCTCAACCTTGACTCCTTGATTTATTGTATAGGGCTGGGTTATAATGCAATAATAAGAAATGCAAAGCAAGGAAAAGCTGCAAACATTAGCAGGAACATTTGAATATTTAAAGTTGGACAATTAAAAGCACAAGAGAACTTCTGCCTGGGGATAACTTGCAGAGGAATTCTACTGTTATCTGCTTCTAAATCTGTTAACAGTAGAGAACTTCTGCCTTGGAATATCTCACAGAGGCAGGCATAAAATAGTTCACTCCCTTCAAATAAGGGCCATCTATGTAGATATCCTCAGTTGGCTATAACCAGGATCAGTAAATTAAAATCTCAGGTCAAATCTGACCTACTAACTAGTTCGTAAAATATTTTTGTAATACAACTGTTGATGACTGCTTTGAAGACACAGTGCATTGTTGAGAAGTTCTAACAGAAGTCACGCTTTATAGAAAAAAATATTTCAATCCTGATGTATAAGAAGACAACAAACTGTTCAGCCTGATACTATTCATCTAACAAAAAACTATTTACAATATGTAAATAGAAGTCAGTCTGCACTTCTCTAAATCTCATCACCCCTGCTAGAAAAAGTGGATCCTACCCTGCTTAGACATTCTCCCCTCTATTCCAAGCATACTAGAACTCAACCTCACAGTGTGTGCTCTTGGTGAATATTCTCTCAATCTTTCTTCCTACTTATATTGAACCTATTCTTGAAGGTCCAATATGTTCTATCATTTTCATAAAAACCCTCCAACTTTTTAAACTGAAGTTTAACAATCATTTACCTAACAATCATCTACCCTGACTAAATTAATTAGATAAAATGTAGAACACTCAGTTAAATTTGAATTTCAGATAAACTATGAATAGTTTTCTAGTAGAAATATGTCCCATATAATTCTTATAATCAATTTTTTCTGTTTATCTAAAAGTAAAATTTAAGTTGGTGACCTGCATTTTTAAAATAAATTAGCAACCTTAACACTCACTCATATTAAAGTATTACCCTGATAATTTTCAAGTACGAACATTTTTCCCCAGAAGCTGATATCCATATACATAGGGCTTAAGCCTAAATTAACCCCATGTCCTAACTATACCAGTTAATTTAGATATGGACACATAACTCAATTCAGGTCCATGAGACTCTAAATATGTTTTTTGGTGGTCTATAGGAAAAAAGTGTTCTTGATCCTTCGAGAGAGGTCAGTAAAGACCTTCACTCATAAAAAGAAGTCCCTACAATCAAAGGCAGACATTTTGTTATAAGACAAGAGAATGTTAGCCTTTTGATGAAACTAACCAAAGCAGAGAGGATACAAAGAAACCTGGCACTAATTTACATCACTGAAGCACTGAATCAAAGCAAACTAGAAGCTCATTCTATTTTTGGACTCCTTATAACATGAACTTACCCTTTACTGCTGAAGCCAGATTTTAAATCCAGTGCTGCTTAATTGATAGCCTTCCCACAGAACATGTTACCTCCTCTGAATTTTTCCAGCATTGCTTATGGCAATACTCATCTGACAATACTTAATAAAATGCTGTTTTGTACTCATATGTAAACATTTTATATTAAATAGTAGTACTTACATATTATTTCTCTCACTAAGGGCAAGAATTTAGTGATATTTTTTCTTTTACTTCTTTCATAATACCCACAGTCATGTACATACAGTTATGTCAATAATACTTGAAGAATGAATTAACATTTGGAATCATTTTGTGACTATCTTCTAAAGAGGTTTATCTTTCCAAAAATGTCAATGAATTTAATTTGCAAAATTCCATAAAGTATGTCAGGGAAGTTCTCTGCACCTCACATTTCTGTGATATTTCTGCTAGTGCATAGCTTTTGCTATCTTTCTGCCTCCCCATAAAAAGAGGAGTTAAAAATATCCTGAATAATGATGAGGGTAGTACAACATCCCTTGATCTACAATTCTTGAACAGGTTGAGTTAATATATTAAAATTCTTTGCATCTGTCAACTCTTCTCTATAATTACTACTTGGGAACCAAGGATAAGAGATAATGAGTTAGAACCTTAATGACTGGAAGACTGATAAGAATCTCAAATCCAGACATAGGAAGTTTGGTTGAGTTTGCAGATCCAAATGACATTTAATTTTACTGCTAATAGTGCCTTTTTTAATTCCATGTCTCTGACCACTGTGTATATTTCTCATTAAATTACAAACCCAGAAGAAGAATGATGTGAATAATAATCATCCTTAATCCTCATCTCCATGTATATATATGTAGGCATAGTTAAAAGTGACAACATTCTATTTTGTTTTTATACTCTCCCCTCCTCAAATTCTACCTCGTAAAATAAATGCAACACAAATAAAAATTCATGTTAAAAGGAATAATTTCCAGATACTAAAATTATAAAGTGGTACTAAGAACATTAATGTTAATTTCAACCACAAGGAAAACCTATGGACTCAATATTTTTATCAGAATGAGTATTCTCAACAGTTTCAATTTTAATAATTGGAGCATGGCTTACTTGTATCCAGTAATACATCAAGGTCGCTGCTGATATATCAGCAAACTATAGGCTATTAAGTGGGAACCTTATTTCTCAGACATATTAAAATTACAAGACAAAAAGCTCAGGCAATAAGCTATGTATAGGGTAAATACAATTTAACATATATAGGCATTATTATAAGAATCTATTTCTATGTAAGCAAAGAGTGGTTTAAATCTTCTCACAGAGAAAAAATGTACATGTATTTGGGGACAAAGTTCATGATGACAGAATAAGATTATAGAAAGGGATAAGGGAGGGAAAAGCTTAAATTTGTTCACAAAAGATAATCAAGTCTACCTATTTTAAAAAATCTCTTTCAGTTAAATTCACCCTTTGGTGCTATTCAATTTACACTAAATATGCTTATTTTGGCACAGTTATGAGGAAGTAAATATGACAGATATGTATTACCTTGGCTTTAATATTAAACAAATAAAAATTGGAATTTCAATATTTAAGTCATTAAATAAAGGATACTCATTCTCAAACTAATAAAATCTAAGCTGCTTTCTGGAGGGAAGTTTATTTTAAACCCAATTTATATCTTAGTGCAGAGAATGCAAAATTATATATTTATTAGTACATTTTACAATATGTATTAATTTAATAAAGACTTAAAATTTTAGTTGCACAAAAAGGTTTGCTCATTCTGATTCCAGATGAATGTCACTCACTATCCACTGAAAGAGGATTCTTGTATTCTCCCCACTGTACCCTTATCTCTTTTTGCTGGCAGGATTTCCTTGCCACTTGACTGAAACCAGTCAGGTGTCATGAAGTTTTGGATCAGTCTTTGATATAAAAATCATTTCTTTCACATTTGGTTCTGAAAACAATCTCATTTCCATAATTAAGGTGTCTAGCTTCACTTAGTAGCTAAAACTCTGATTTTAAAGTTTCTCTGCCCACATAGGACTTGCTTCAGGTTAGAAGATTACCCCTCAGAAAGGAATGTGGTCTACTTTTCCATTCTCCACTTTGAGCCTGTCTGCCTTCCTCAAACTCATGAAGAGTCATTATTGATTCTTCTAGGTAGAAGAGCAGGAAAGATTCATATAACTGGGTATTGCCTTAACTGAGTATTCAATAGATCTCTTCCTCTATTATGAGGCTCTGCTGCATTCTTTGGAGGTTCAGATTTACTGGGGATCTCTCATCCAAAGTTCTCCTAAAGCCAGCAAGGTCTCTTCTCTGGTGAATATTGAATATAACTGCCCCTCATACCAGCCTGGGCCAGTGGAATGCCTCGAAAAGCTCCCAGTGGAAGTTGTCTCAATGCCCGCAGGAAGTGTCTTAATCACAACTGTAGGCTCTCTCTCTCTCTTACCCTTGTGGGCCACAGGTTTGTAGGGTTTGCTCCATATTTGCCCATCTTGACAAACTTTGTTCCCAACAGACTCCCCTCTCCCTCTCAGCTTTCAGAACAACTAGCCAGCCTATAGAGGTTTTCAGACAAGGCTCAGACAGCAAGCAGTCCACACCACATTCCCAGCCTGGACACACGCCACCCTCCATCCCTGTCCTGTTGAAAACAGCATCCTTAGATCTCTCCTAGGGGTTTAGTTGTGAGACTACATGGCAATGAATAGCTCCAAGAAAACTTAAAGATTCTTCAGTTCCAAGCCCTATGTATATTTCAAGGAGAGATTGGTTTCTCGAGTTACAAAATCTTTTCCACCTCTGCTAAAGTGATAGTATCTCACTTTGGAATGTGCGAGTTTTCATCATCTATTGTTCTGTTCCAGCCAGTTTGAAGGGACTTTAGCCAAAACTAGAGAAGATAAGTCCTATTTTTAACATCCTGTTACACAAATAAATGTGCTGCATCGCTTGGCCAAATTGTGAAAGAAAAATTTTTTTAAATGTGCTTGGTAGAAGTATCTGAATTATGAGACATTTCTTTCAATATTGTTTTTGCAGTATCTTAAAATTTTGACTTAAAATGGAAGCATTTGTGTATTTGTATAATTGTTCACTCTGCATGCAGTTTTGTTTCAACAAATGATTGCAACATTGATGACTATAACATGTATTTGCACCCCCCAGGAATTTGCAATATAACTACATAAATAAGTATATTGTAATAAAATAGGTAATAGCACTATTATAATATGCAATTATATGTGTGTAAAGAGCCTAAGAGTTTGATAGAAGTGCATGAGATAAGGGATCAAGGAGTCCAGAAACATTGACATTATGTGGGAAGCTTTACAAAATAACTGGAGGGATGTATCTTGAGAGAATTTTTTTAGTCTTGAAGATGGACATTCCAGCAAAAAATGGAACAAAGACAAATTATGGAAAAAGTGCTATGCAAAAATAATTGGAAACAGTTCAGCAGGAATAGAGCTAGTATGGGTTAAGGGATTAAGTGAGAAAGACATATTAGGCCAGTATGGAGATAATTTCATGTTGATAACTTTCTTTTAAAATCCCAGAGGCTTTTGTACATGTTACATGAAGAAGCATATTCACAATTATATGCAATTTATTAATATTTAAATAATATTTACCCACCTCATTCATATAACTAATACTTTGAAAATATATTAATTTAATAAATTAGATTTCTCCAAAGTTGTAAACATTGTTGCAAACTGAATTCCTCTTCTCAAGTTTGGAATAAAAAGTCATTTAAATATTTTGCAAAAGAAGTCAAAATTCATTCAATAATGAAATGATTATAAAACTGACTGCTATGAAAGTTCCAAAAGGACTAAAATTTCTGAGGTAAATTTGTTTCATCATTCCTGTCCTGATTTTAATTCTCATAGTTATGTTTCTGATTTCTTACTTTTCCCATTTCTTCTTGTGGTTTTGTGTGGGGAACAATAAGGGAAAAGCTTAGTTTAGATAAACAGTGCCTTTGGCTGTGAAACTAGGTGCCTGCCCAGGGAGGAAAACCTTGGCTGGAGGGGTTTCTGATGACCTGCTGAGATCCATGAAGAAGTTAAAGGTCAAACTGATAGTTGATGACCTTTTGGGTGTGACCTCTGCTATGTAAACAATTATTGTAAACAATTTCTTGGTATAATTACAATAAATAGGAAAGGAGTCAAATACCCTGGGTGACAGTCCTCAGAGGCTTCAGCCTTTGATCCCATTTTCACTTTATCATAGTCTCTTGTCTTTCTCAATCTTTCACCAACCCTTCCTTCAGCCCTGTTCACAGGATTTGAGCCCTCATGTTATGATTATACTTAACTGAGAAAGTTGCATTTAGCTTCCCATAAACTGTTAATGGTCCAAGATTTGGAACATGAGAGTCAATTTCATTTTCTACTTGAAGATTTTATAGTCACATATTGTATATTATATCAGAAACAGTACAACGTATTGACACAGTTCAGATGCTTTGATTTTTCTGTGATCTGATCTTTTCATTGAATGATACTGGTTCTAAACACATTATCTTTGTAGTATTGGTTCTAGGAGTCCTTTTCTCAATTACTACCAGCATAGTAAAATGGGCTTCATCTGTGAGATGCCTAGGGTTTCACTGGGAAATTGGTTAATACTGCCAATTTGATAATAATTTTGATTGGCTGCTGCTTTAGTGCATCAGAAGGGATGAGTCAAGTTTCTTAGGCAGTTCAGGCTGCTATTACAATGTTGATACCAAGAACACGACCTGATAAGAATCCTACATATTAATCTCCATCTTACAGTGTGGTTCCCAGAGCACCTAACCTGAGACAGAATGTTAAATGAATCTACGTTTTAAAATATCTGGCACACAATAAATACTTCATAATTGTTCAAAGAAATAAAGCAGTGGAATATAATAGAATTAAATACAAACTCAAGGAGAAAAAGAACATTGAATAATATAAAATTTCCTGTAATTAAAGAATATTTTATTCACAAAATTTCTAACAGGATAAGAAATTCTCACTAAGGCATTTAAATACTTTCAGATACTTTTAAGTGTGATGCAACAGTGTTATTTACAATTTGTATATTAAAATTATATCCTTAAAAACTATGCAAATTTATTATGACGTTAGATCATCTTCCAAATATAAGAATAAGTGCATTGATTTACTAAATTTATTTGAAGCATGCTAGAATAATTTTTGAAGGCCACTAATTTAAGATCTTATATCTCCTCATGCTTAAACTTTGTAAAAAGTTCACCTAAACTATGTCACATGTTTATAGGGCCTTAATTTCAGTTTAGTGACTGCTCAGTCTCCACAGAAGAATGCAACTTTCTCTCAGGTACAGACTGCTTTTTCTGCATGTAGAAATAAAGAGAGTTAGGACTAACAGTCAGACACAGAATGTTCCAAAAATAACTGAATCACTCCTGAGTTCAACAGAAAATAAGAAAGAAATTAGCAGTTCTTCAACAACTACCTTTAATAGTTTAAAACCACAACAGGAAAACAAGCCCTATTCTGGATCAAGACAGCATAGATATTGAAGATTTATTTGTTAGGGACACAAGAGTTTAAATTTAAAAACAAACAAAACTTTGAGACTGAACTATATTAAACCTGGCATCCACTATGAAATTCATGTTTGATGAGACAACCAGTATAATCTCAGATCAGTCTGTTTAATTCTCTGTCACAGCTTAATCTTTCCAACAAATACAAGGCACTCGGAACTCAGTATGTTTTGAATTCATATTATACAGTAGATGGTGTAGGAAATCCAAAGTTCATACTCAAAGTTCACTACTCACAAGTAACATGGTTTAGTAGAGAAGGGGAAGTAAGTTTCAGGTAAAATACAGAAAGTGTCACTGATTCCTATAGAGACTTAAGAGTATAAGGCAGTGCTGGCACTGTTAGGCTGGCCAATGGGACTGAGGGATTGAAGCCCACACCTGGAATCACAGGACCAATCCTCAATCGTGACATATGAAGCCGCAAAATTCTTTTGCTTAAAGAGCGCGCTTCCCTTTGTTCCGACTCGACTTCCCTGGCCCCCATTCTGCGGACCAGAGAACCTCACCCTGGTGCGCAAACCCCAATAAAGCCCTTGCTATTCGACTTTTTGATTGTCTTTCTTTCCTCGCAGAACCCAGAATAAAAACCTTTCATTTGGAGCCGAATCCCGTGAGTTGTTGTTGTCTGCTGAGGACCGCTCCTCTCCCCGCTCCCCGAGGAGGCCTCGTGGCCATCCTTCCAGTCCGGACTATGAACCAGGGTAAGTGCCATCGCCCCAAATTTTTGGTCCCCAACCACTGAATCTGGGCCCCTGGGTACTGATACGGAGAGACTGCTCTCAGGAAAAATCGCAGCGCTGCGTCAGGGTGACCCTCTCGGAGAGACTGCTCTCCTTCGTTTCCGGGCTCTGAGCGCCAGAGGAGACGTCCCTGCACTCAGACTCCCATTTGTCTGACCGGCTCAACAGATTGGGTTGAGGGATGCCAATTCCCTATCTGTTGTTCCTTGGGGACCAAAAATGGGAGGGCAAGATTACGGCCAGGCCGTTATACCAGCCCGACACTTTCAAATTCGCTACCCTAATGGACTTAGACAATTTCTGCAGATGGACAGGGAAATGGTCTCAGGTTCCCTACATCCAGGGCTTCTGGACTTTGCGTTCCCGCCCGGACCCCTGCGCTCAGTGCTCCACTGCCCGGGTTCTCCTTGCCCACGGCAGCTCAGAGCCTGGCGGACCTTCTGAGCCCTCTGCTCCGGAACTTCCTTCCTCCTTCTCTGTCTCTTCTGAAGATCTCGCCTCTCCTCCTCCTCCCCCCATCAGCCCCAGCCAAACCCTCTCAGTCAGCCCCAGACATCCGAAAAAAGCTGAAAAAGGCTGAGCATGGTACCCAAACCCCATCCAAGATCTGATGAACATGGCATTTAAAGTTTTCAATAATCGGGAAGCAGAGGCTGAGGCTGCCCGCCAGGCATGCCTACAACAAAAGGTAGCCCTGCAGACCCAGGCTATGCTGGTGGCCCTGTGGCCGGTGGCAAGGGGGGCAAAGCCTAAATCCGGGCCAAAGAACAAAGAACACCCTGCTGGGGGCCTGTTTCAAATGTGACAAGGAGGGACACAGGGCCCACCAGTGTCCCCAACCCCGACTGCCCATGAAGCCTTGCCCAGACTGCCGTCAGCTTGGCCACTGGAAGGATGCTTGTCCCCTTAAGAGCTCGTCCTCAGTGTCTCCACGTGGAGAATTAGCTCAAGGCTTGAACTCACCCCTGACCACATGGGAGCTACTTGGGCTCCTGGATGACTGAGGCGGCCTGGATTCGAAGACCCCCATCACCCTCGCCGAGTCCAGGGTAACGTTGCAGGTAGCAGGTAAGTCCATCTCTTTTCTTGTGGACACGGAGACTACCTACTCTGTTTTACTGTCATTTTCTAGATTCATAGTTCCTTCCCAGATCTTGGTCATGGGGGTAGACGGGATCCCATCTTGCCCCCAGCGGACCCTTCCACTTAACTGTAGCCTGGACGGGTTCCCCTTTTCCCATTCCTTCCTCATCATACCTTCCTGCCCTGTTCCGCTCTTAAGAAGGGACGTCCTACAAATATTAGGTGCCACTCTCCAGCTCACTCAGGGTCACCCTCTTTCTTCCCCTTTCATCCTCCCACTGTTAGAAGACTCAACTCCCCTTCCAGACCCGCCTATATCCCCCTCCCTTGTTAACCCTCAAGTGTGGGACACCTCTACCCCAACAGTAGCTTCCCACCACACCCCTGTCATTGTTTGCCTTAAGCAGCCTGATATCTTCCCCTCCAGACCCTAGTTCCCCATCTCTCAAACAAACCTGAGAGGATTAAAGCCTATTGCTTCTCACCTCCTAGACAAGAAACTTCTTGTCCCTACCAACTCACCATGCAATACCCCTATCCTCCCAGTCAAATCGTCTGGAGCCTATCGTCTGGGCCAAGATCTCAGACTTATCAATGAGGCAATCGTCCCTATCCACCTGGTGGTCCCCAAACCCTATACTATCCTCTCCCACATCCCTCCTAATACAACCCACTTCTTGGTACTAGACCTGAAGGATGCTTTTTTTACCATTCCTCTTCACCCAGAGTCTCAGTTTCTCTTTGCCTTCACGTGGACAGACCCTGACACGGCCTTGTCACAACAGCTCACCTGGACGGTCTTGCCCTAGGGATTCAGGGACAGCCCCCACCTGTTTGGTCAGGCTTTAGCCCGAGATTTGGCCTCCTGTGACCTGGGCCCCAGTAAAATCCTCCAATATGTGGATGACCTACTTTGCAGCTCCTCTCTGCAGGACTCTCAACAGCAGACTGCCACCCTTCTCAACTTCCTCGCCCAAAGAGGATATCGAATCTCTCCTGATAAAGCCCAACTATCAAAGCAACAGGTCATCTATCTTGGTCTCTCTCTCCTATATCCCGCAGCCTTACAGCAGACCTCACCCAACTACTCCGCAATCTCCAGCCACCTACTTCAGGAGATCAGATCCTTTCCTTCTTAGGGCTGGTGGGGTTCTTTAGACACTGGGTCCCCAACTTTGCTCTGTTGGCCAAGCCACTCTACGATGCAGCTAAGGATAACCCCACAGGTCCCCTCACATCTCCTAAGATGGTGCAAAAGGCCTTCACCGTTTCATGAGACACCTTGCTCTAGGCCCCCTCCCTCAGCCTCCCAAACCCCTCTTGCCCTTTTTATCTCTTTACGGATGAGAAGCAGGGAGTTGCATTTGGGGTCCTGGTTCAGCCAGTGGGCCCAACATACTGCCCAGTGGCCTACCTATCAAAACAGCTTGATCCGACCCTACGTGGATGGCAGCCATGTCTTAGGGCATTGGGTGCTGCAGCAGAACTGGGAAAGGAGGCCCTAAAACTCACCCTATGCCAACCTGTAACTATTCTCACATTGCTTGACAGACCTATTATCCCACCGCTCTCTTTCCCTTCTCAGCCCCTCCCATCTACAGGAAAATCACCTCCTATTCATTGAAGGAACTATTCTGTCCCTCCAGCTCTCACCACACCTTAACCCAGCTACCCTCCTCCCAGTCCCCACTACAGAAGTAGAACCTACCCACTCTTGCCATGAGATGTTAGACTTTCTCAGCCAGCCTCTAGACCACATATCTGACAAACCCTTGCCCGATTCTGATCTCACTCTATTTGTAGATGCAAGCTCAGTGCTTGGAGCCGATGGTCAAAGAGGAGTGGCGTATGCGGTAGTCACTTTGTCTGGAACCCTAGAGGCCAACAAGCTTCCCGAGGGCACTACCTCTCAGAAGACCGAGCTCATTGCCCTCACCAGGGCCCTAATCTTGGCTAGAGGAAAAAGGGTCACAATCTATATGGACTCCAAATATGCCTTCTTAATTGTCCACAGCCACTCAGCCTTATGGAAGGAAAGAGGCTTCCTAACCACCAAAGGGTCACCTATTGTTAATGCCTCCCTAATTGCTAAGCTTCTTCAGGCCATAGACCTACACATTGCTACTGCAGTAGTCCATTGCAAGGGGCACCAGACATCAGATCCTGTCTCCTGTGGCAATGCCCGGGCGGATACTGTGGCTAGAGGACTCATTGCACATACTCCACCACCACTTTGATAGCTGCTGGAATAGGCAGCGCCAGCCTAGCACACAGCCTACAAACCACCCACCAACTGCGGGCTGAGCTAGAGCAAGCCCTTGATGCCTCTGCCACCTCCCTAGCCTCTTTGCAAAGACAAATAACCTCAGTAGCCCAGATCGCCCTCCAAAACCGCAGGGCCCTTGACCTCCTAACTGCAGAAAAAGGGGGAACATGCCTCTTCTCGCAGGAACAGTGCTGCTTCTATGTAAATGAAAGCGGCCTGGTAGAGGAAAACTTCAACACTCCAAAATCTTAAAGACAAGTTGAAAAAGGGCTATACCCCTCTAGAAACGGGGACCCCATGGTGGTTCTCCCTGACTTTTACCACCTTGGCCCCGATTGTTGGGCCAGTTTTGATAATCTGTGTATTACTAATGCTTGGCCCATGCTTTCTGAGATTCCTCCAGGACAGAGTCCGCGAAACCTCCCGGGTTACCTTCAACCAGATGCCGCTCCAGACCAGAGCCTACTCTCCTGTCCAGACTGGCTAGACAACAGCAACTTCTGACCCCCTCCCCTCTATGCCCCCGTCAGCAGGAAGCAGCCAGATCGATCACAGCACCCCTTTATCCTATCAAAGAGGTTGGAATGTTAGGCTGGCCCAGAGGGACTGAGGGATTGAAGCCCACACCTGGAATCACAGGACCAATCCCCAATCGTGATGTATGAAGCCCTCGAAATTCTTTTGCTTAAAGAGTGTGCTTTCCTTTGTTCGGGCGCGACTTCCCTGCCCCCATTCTGTGGACTGGGGAACCTTGCCTGGGTGCGCAAACCCCAATAAAGCCCTGGCTATTCAACTTTTTGTCTGATTGGCATTCTTTCCTCGCAGAGCCCAGAAAAAACCTTTCAGGCACCATGGCAAGAATATCCTGTTCCAAATGTCTAGGTGGAAAAGGAAGGAATAGAAAGACATTAAGAGGGAAGAAATAAAGGTAGGGGAGTGTAGAGTAGAGAAAAATACTATCTGAGGAATTTCATCCAGCATGTGGTCTGTGCTGTGCATTATTTTAGGTTCTGGAGATTAAGAAGAGAATTAATGAGACAAAGCCCCTGTGAATTAGGGAATAAGATAAACCACTATAATACAAAGGTCCAAATAGTGATTTTTAAAAGAATAGTCCGTTTTCTCTTGTGCAATGGGTCAGAAGTCTGTGATTGATGCAAGGAAGGAGGTAACTCAGTTCCTTCAAGTTAGTTTGGGATTTAGGACAATGGGGCCATCTTGCCTTCCTTACTACGCCCAGGACCACCTACTTTTAAGCGTAACAGACAAGCAAAGATTGCCAAACATTTGAAAAAAAGGCCTGAGTCAGATCTGTAACACCTGTGGTCACATCATTTATCTAATTTGGAAATTAGAAGTCTAGAATCCTTTTCCTTACTTCCTGTTAAAGTTCTTTTCTCCCTGCCTTCTCAGTATTCCCCAGGTCATGCATTAGTCTCCATCCTCACTCTCCATACCATTGATATTTTGGGTTACCATCATTTCTCAATCAGACATTCACCCTATTCCTCCCCGCCATCTCCCTCCAAAAAACAAAACAAAACAAAACAAAAACACCCATCACACTACTCACCTGGTTAAAAACTTGTAATGACTCCACCTTTGCCTTTAGGAAAACACCAATCCAAACTCATTAAATTGGTTCCCCTGTCCCTTTCTGGTACAGCATCTTAACCTCTCCCCACTTCTCTGCTCATTATTCCACACTCCACCGACCTCACCCTTGCTCTTCCTTCTCCCTAGAAACAAAAGGGAACATTCTCTTCAAAATCCTTATTCCTCCTTCCCTGTCCTTTATTAATGTTTCTTACCTCGGCCTGTTCCTTCCCCCATGTTCCTTGTAAGTATAGTGAACTTTCAGTATGAATTTTGAATTTCCTAGTGGTTGGTGCTCAGGGAAGCCTTCCTGACCCTCTGATGGTGAGGGGGCACCCATTTGTGCAACACTGAATTAGTCCTAATAATGTATTACTATAATTGCCAGTTTCCTATCCCTGAAGTCTCCCCAGCATTTCAGCACTGTGCTGGGTACACAAGAAGCACTCAAGACGAGTTTGTGGAAAGAGTGTTTATATTGTAAACCAAATACTTGGACTTTTTTACTAGATTGATGGCTTGGAATATATTTTTAATAAAAATAAAAATTGGTCAAAGGGGGTGGCACCTATGAAGCGCTAGAAAACAAGCATCTCTGAAAGACCAACCTGGTCTGCCCTCAGGAGACTCCGGGAGGGGTGGTTGGGGAGAGAGTGCGGGGGGTGGGGGGGAGTGGGTGGGCCTGAGGATGGCCCGCAGCGCTGAGGCGACAGGCGGGACCTCCTGGAGTTGACCCCGCCCCCAAGGCGGTGCGACTAGGGGTGAGTGAAGGCGGGGCTCGCGGGAGCGGGAGGGGAATTTCTCTTTAGCTGCCGACACGCGGTCGTGGGTCCTCGAGGTGCGGTGGTGGGGTCTTGACCTTGGCGGGGAGTCCCAGGTCACCGGCCACGCCGCGGCGGCGGCCATCTTGCTCACGTTCCGGGTCCCGCGTTGGGAGTGGCGGCGACCAGGCCGGAAGCGGCTGTGTGGCGGCCACGCTGCCACTTCAGGTGGGTGAGTGCGGCCGGGTCCGGGTCTCCAGTCTCTTGACAGGGAGGCTTGATCGCGGGCTTGGAAGCGCCTGAGCGGGCGGCGGGGGCACGGGAAAGTCCAGTTGAAAGGCTCGTGCTGCGTGGGGGCGGTTCTGGGCCCTCCAGCCGAGGCGCGGGCTGCGCAAAGCCGCGTCGGTTCTGCGGGATAATCGCATTCGGCTGCGGGCCGGACCTGGGCGGGAGCCGGGGAGCTGCAGCCAGTTCCTAGACGCGCTGGGACCTCCTCCCAGGCGCTCGGGTCGAGCCGCAGCCTCCGCCAGCGTCAGTTTGCCCTGAACCCTGTCCTCTCCTAGACGAGAGACTCAGCCTGGTGTCTGGAGCGTGGGAGTCACCCTCAGATTCCTGGTTTACCCGGAATAGCAACACGCTCTGCTCTAGTTGTACCCTATTAAATGCTTTTTAAAGGGTTACTCACTCGGCCTACTTTGTTCTTTGCATATATGAGAAATGAAAGTTCTTTAAGACAAATAAAGCCTTCACATTTTCCTTATGCATTGCTTAGCAAATGACAGCGTTTGCACTCTATATGACTGAGGGAAATTTGGATATGCAGTTCATCTTCATGGAGATGGTGATGGTGGAACTTTCTTGAAAGGTATTTGTCATAGTAAGAAAAGTAGACAGCAACAACAAAAGGATGTAAAGGGGCTCTTAGGTACATTGTATACTTAGTGTTAGCTCTTCACCCTGCATTGGCCATATGGAATTGAAATGTGCTGTATATGTAAATACACAGTGGCTTTCCAAGACTTGGTACCAAAAAAGGGTAAAAATAATTTTTACATTGATTGCATACTGAAAATATAATTTTTTTCACATTGGGTTTAATCACGTTTCTTGTTTAATCTGTTTCTTTTTACCTTTAATGTTTCTAGAAGAATCTAAATCATATAGCTCATACTGTGTTTCTTTTGGACAGTGCTGTCACAGATGTTCTGATGAGGAACACAGAATCAATATGGATTTTCTTTGTTCAGAAACTATTGATGGGAAGTGAGCACTTGTTAAACTTGAAGGTGAGGCTCTAAATATAAACTGTTAATTACTGCAAATCTTCCCACCCCCAGTTTTTCAGTGTCTCCAGCATTTGAAAACTTCTGGGATTGTTTAAGGGAATAGCAGTGATACTAACATCTGTGTAATGAAAACTCATTTGATTGTTACAACTTTGCAAGATGGAGATAGGATAGGTTCAAATTGTAATTTATTGTCTTGAAGTGTAAAGGAACTTGTTTAAGGTCTAGCTAGTGAGTGGCTGGTGGAGTCTTCTGACTCCGACTTCATTTTTCTTTGCCCTACATTGTATACCTAGGGATCTGTGTTGGTAAGCCAGCATCCATCTATATTGTGTGTTATGTTATGAAGAAATATATCTCTTATGAGGGTGATTATAAATGCATTTCTTTATATAGGTCAGTTTTATGGTGTGCATTTGTAGTCACAGAGTCCATCATTTAGAAAGACTGGCATGTGATATAATGCTCTGCTGTCATCTTGAAATTCTTAATTTTTGAATAAAGGTGCTCCATATTTTCATTTTGCACTGTGTCCTTCAGATTGTGGAGCTAATCCTTTCTTTGTACAATAATCTAGGGTAGATGTTGGGAAATGTTGGACAAGAACCAAAACATCTGGTCTTCACTGTGTGAAATGAGAAGGGTTTGCTAATCTCTTCACTTTCAAATGCTTATTTTTTGTATGTTATGTAATTAGATTTTGTATAATAAAAGTAGCATTGGAAGAAATGCTGATGATTCTCCATTGAGAATCAAATAGATTTTAAAATTACAATAACTATCTTTTTGGAAGTAGATTTTTCCATGTGGCTCCATGTTTTCTTACTGCAGATCATCTGTGTAAAGATTACTGTTAGAGGTTGGAAACCTAAATACAAATCTTTCACTATGATACGAAGATGGACTAGATTTTAGGATACTGCCATTGACGAGGTTTCCTGTTTGTGAAGACATGAGTATGAACTCTTAGAATGAAGTCTAGATATAAGTCTTTCAGTAGGAGAGGGAGATGGGCCGGATCTTAGGATGCCTCCATGAAGAGGTTTCCTCTGTGAGGGCATGCGTATGAACTCTTACTTGGCAGTATCTGTTCCTTTTCTTTGTTGTTTTAGTTACTTCTGTTATATGAGATACTTCTCTTCCTCTTCATTCTTAAATTTTAAAAATCTCTTTAAAACTGGACATGATGTTACTAAGATGCAGGCTTTCTTAGACCAATATATTGATCGGCTTGGGCTTTCATAGCAAAATACCACAGGCTAGGTGGCTTAAACAACATTAATTTTCTCACTGTTGCAGAGACTGGTAGTATGAGGTCAGGATGCTAGCATAATCTGATTCTTGAGGGCTCCCTTCCTAACTTATAGACAGCTGCCTTATTGTTACTGTGTCCTAGAGTAGATTGTGGGGTGGGTACTTAAATATTTCTTCATCTTATAAGAGCACCTGTTCAGATCAGGGCTCCACTTTTAAAACCTCATTTAATCTTCTACTGAAAAGGACCTCTCCTGGGGATTGGGATTTAAACATGAATTAGTGGGGAAGAGGGACATAATCCAGTCCATAACAAGTAGGGATCTTAACTGTCTTTAGTACTGTGCTTCCCAGCATTTAAGACAGTATCTAGAACATAGACGATGCCAATACGTATAAGACAGTTTATTAGCTTGATGCTCTCAGAATGACTCATTTTGGGCTCTTGCACATGATGGGAACCAGTTATGACAGTGGGCACTATACTCTTGACTGAAGCCAACCTCTACTAGGAAGGTTAGGGTAAGGAAGTATGATGAAATTGGGAAAACTTGTAGAAAGGTGGGTGAAAGGAGGCGTTTAGTTAATGCATTAATTTAACATATATTTATTAAGTACCTGCTAAGTGCACTGTAGAGGTACAAATAAGAACAAAAGTCTTTTATCGTTCTCTCTTTTGGGGGTGGAGTGGGGGGAGAAAGCATTTCATTTTATTTCCAGTTTAGTTGTTCACACTGGTTGCTTCCGCCCAGACATGGAACTCAACCCAGGAGCATGTGACCTATGTCCTTTGGAGGCAACCAACCTAATCACTGTTCCACCAGGGAATGCTTCTTTATTTTCTTATAAGGAGCTTATCATTTAGTAGGAGTAACAGGGTGGTTTATTTTAGGGAAAGAATACTGTTCGGTGAGAATATATAAACTGACATAGATTAGGTCGGGGGTAGAGGATGGTTGATGTTCAGGCTGAGCAGGTATTAATTAGGCCAAGAAAGGCAGGAATAACGCTCCAAACAGAGTGAACAGCTTTTGCAAAGTTTTTTTTTGTGGGGCGGGTGTGTGTGTATATGTATATTCTAGGAACTGAAAAGGACAATATAGCTAGAATACAGTTGACAGGAAAATTGTGTGCTTTGAGGTAGGGGCAGTAGTCAAGAGGTTGAAACCTTTTAGGATTTTGTAGGTTATAGTGAGAATTTTGAACTCTATACTCAGAGCAGTTGGAAACTGCAGGGTTTTAAACAGTGGTTAGATAATCTGGTTAAGTTTATATTTTAAAAAGTTCTCTGATAGTATATAAAGGTGAATTTTATAAGGATGAAAATGGAAAGATGAATAAAAGAATCGCTCAGCTAGCACCATAGGCCAGACATTTTTTTATACTGTCATTTATTACAAAGTTGGTCTGTAGAGCTGTGAAACTTGGTAGCCTGAGTGGAGGAAAAAAAGATAATAAATATTTGTGTTGATCTAAAGTTAGGGAAAATCAAACCCACAATGGCAAGGAAATGAAGAAATTGAGGGTGCTGCTAGTGAGAATTTAACTGAAATGATTGGTCTCAGGCTTCAGAACCATTAAGGAAGGAATGCCAGTATAAGAATTTTTAGCGGTTTTTCCCAGTCATCTAAATTTTATGATTATGAAATCTAGATTCATAATTCCTGACTGAAACTTTACAAGACCATAAAGTAAAGCAAGTAAGTTAGAGTTGAATTTATTTAGTTTATACTGTGAAAGTGCTAGAATCTATATTGTACAGGCTATAGATGAATGAACTATAACTTTTCCTTCTGAGAACTGATGGCATCATTGTGCAGATACAATTTCCAGGAAGATTTTAACTATCTTTGTTCATATGCATCCAAACTATAACATCTAGCCAGACTTGATGTGAAAACATTTAAATTTTTATAGGTAGTTTTTATTACTAAGACATTATTTCTAAAATAGCTATTTTTGTGCAGAAAGAGCTTTTAATGATCACTTAATTCAGTTTCCCAAGTGGGGTATGCAACTAGTGATCATAAACATAGTTTAGTAAAACAAGATCAAGCTTGTTTAATAGCTAATCTATTTAATTGTATGTTAGAAAAAAAATGTAATTAGCATGTTGTTCCCATGATTCATGGGTGTTCTAATGAGGTTAAAATCAATTAGATTTTTATAAATGGGTCATTTTAAACAAAAATATTGAGTAATGGTTCATATATTTCATGAATGACTAAAGTTTAGAAAATGCCGATCTAAACTAACTTATTTATATAGATGAGAAAGCAAAATAACCTCCAAATACAATGGCATTTGCAAGGAATAGAGCTTATTGATAAAAGTCAGAGGTAGGAATTGAACTCAACTCTGCTCAATACATTCTAGCACTTATTTTCCTTATAGAGCTGATTTTTATTGTTGAAAATTGAGGAAGAGACCTTTCTCTTACTGGTGGTATGCTTTGATTCAACATTGCCTCTTGTAGTAGCCACGAGTGACATATTAAAATTAATTAAATAGAATTAAAAAAATTGTGCTAGTCACATTTCTTGTGCTCAGTAGTCACATATGACTAGTGGCAACCATGCTGGACAATACAAATACAGAACATATCTGTCAATGCTTAGAGTTCTGTTGGATAGTGCTATTTAAACTATTGCTTAGGAACATAATTCATAGGGCTTTAAAATTTTATCCCCTTTGAAGGGATGATACTTAATAGTTTTCTCTCCACACTGATTATTTTAACCCTGAGGTTAAATTGAAGGTATACTAACAGTGCAATTAAGTTAACTGATCATGAGAAATACAGGCAGAGTTCTCAGACTCCTACTTGCTCATCTTATTTGAGGAAATTCTTTTTGTAAATATATATTATTGAATTCATGGCAGAATTAGAAATGAAATAGAAGTAGAAATATGTTGAAAAACAGGGTGCCTATGGAGAGAATTTTCTGAATTATTAATTCAATTTAAAATTGTGTTTGTTGACATTTTAGAGCTTTTTATTTATTAATGATTTTGTTGCATTGCTATTTGCATTCTTAGGATGTTAAAATCGCTCCTCAGTCTGTGTGAAACTTTATTTTTAAACAGATTTTCAGTCTATGGACCTGATTGGACTCTTTGAGCACATTAATAAACATGAGCGGTACCAAGCCTGATATACTGTGGGCACCACACCAGGTTGATAGATTTGTTGTCTGTGATTCAGAACTGAGCCTTTATCATGTGGAATCAACTGTGAATTCAGAACTCAAAGCTGGATCTTTACGTTTATCTGAAGACTCTGCAGCTACATTACTATCAATAAATTCAGATACACCCTATATGAAATGTGTTGCTTGGTATCTCAATCATGATCCTGAATGTCTTCTAGCAGTTGGACAAGCAAATGGTCGAGTTGTACTTACAAGTCTTGGTCAAGATCATAATTCGAAGTTCAAAGATTTGATAGGAAAAGAATTTGTTCCAAAACATGCACGCCAATGCAATACCCTTGCATGGAATCCATTGGATAGCAACTGGCTTGCTGCTGGTCTAGATAAACATAGAGCTGATTTTTCAGTACTAATTTGGGATATCTGTAGCAAATACACTCCTGATATAGTTCCCATGGAGAAAGTGAGACTTTCAGCAGGTGAAACTGAAACAACATTAGTAACAAAACCACTTTATGAACTAGGACAGAATGATGCTTGTCTCTCTCTTTGTTGGCTTCCACGAGACCAGAAACTTCTCCTTGCTGGTATGCATCGTAACTTAGCCATATTTGATCTTCGGAACACAAGTCAAAAGATGTTTGTAAATACAAAAGCTGTTCAGGGGGTGACAGTAGACCCATACTTCCATGATCGTGTTGCTTCCTTCTATGAAGGTCAAGTTGCAATATGGGATCTTAGGAAATTTGAGAAGCCGGTTTTGACTTTGACTGAGCAACCAAAGCCCTTAACAAAAGTAGCGTGGTGTCCAACTAGGACTGGGCTACTTGCTACTTTAACAAGGGATAGCAATATTATTAGATTATATGATATGCAGCACACACCCACTCCCATTGGAGATGAAACTGAACCCACGATTATTGAAAGAAGTGTGCAACCTTGTGACAATTACATTGCCTCCTTTGCTTGGCATCCAACAAGTCAAAATCGAATGATAGTTGTAACTCCCAATCGAACAATGTCTGATTTCACTGTTTTTGAAAGGATATCTCTTGCCTGGAGTCCAATTACATCTTTAATGTGGGCTTGTGGTCGTCATTTGTATGAATGTGCCGAAGAAGAAAGTGATAATTCTTTAGAAAAGGATATAGCAACAAAGATGCGCCTTCGGGCTTTATCAAGATATGGGCTTGATACAGAACAGGTGTGGAGAAACCACATTTTAGCTGGAAATGAAGATCCACAGCTCAAGTCACTCTGGTATACCCTGCATTATATCCTTTGCATTGTGAATTTTGTGAGAGGAATTAGGAAGGAATGTTCCTGAAGTTTACTAAAAGGTTGGTCTTTAAATGTCATGCTAAATGATTTATATGCAAATACAAGTTATATAATACTAATATTACAAAGTAAAATTGTTTAAAACAGTTGAACCATGATCTGCAAGCTGTCGATTGTGTAGGAAGAATAGAACCACCTTATGCTGAGGCCTACTGTGAAAAGTCTCCAAATTAAAATTAATTTAGCTTTGAAATATTTTATTATGTATTATCACTAGTATTTCCTATACTTTTAACTACTTATGAAGCAGTATACAGAAGAGATGGATCAGAAATCTCCAGGCAACAAAGGATCTTTGGTTTATGCAGGAATCAAATCAATTGTAAAATCATCTTTGGGTAAGAAAACTCCATTTTATTCTGCAATATATTTATAATTTCTTTATTCTTATCCCATGCCCCACCCCCTACCCCATCTTGTAGTTATTTCAGCATAGTTTGCATAAACACTTTTTGTTTCTGATTATTATTTCAGTGAATTATGCATTTTTATTTTTATTTAAAATTCTTTTTGGGAGGGAGTCTTGGTTCTTTGAAATGGTATTGACTTTTCAATTTTTTTACCTCGAAGACCCACTTTGAGAGCTTTATATTAGATGACTTATAAGATCCTGATTTTTAGTTCATATTTTATCATAGTATTTTGCTTTTTAAAAGCCTAGAAAAGATTTAATTAGAGACACTTTTTTATTTTGCTGTCTGAACACTTTCACTTAAATGTCTTATGGCAAGTTCTATTTAACTATAGCATGAATTATGAATCACGGCCTTACTTGTAGGAGGTTTACCTCAGCTAGTCCTGAATGAATGAATCCGTATATGAATAAATGTAGGACTGAAATTGATAAAATATTTAAGAATAAAGATAACAAAAGAATCAAACTTTTGTTTTTTGACTTCTTTAAACATTTGTTCTTATTCTTTTATTGGAACTAAATTGTGGGTTATTTTATAATCATCTCCCCAGCTTATGATTCAGCATCTAGTTTTTGGCAGTACTCAAATTTGGGCCCAAGTCAAACTGCTAGAAAAGTAGTTCACATTATTTAGTCCAAGAGTGGTAATATAAATAAATCCAAGTTGGTTTTAATAGGACTTTAATAAATATGCAAAATAGAAAGTGAAATGCTGTTTTTAATAAGAGTGGGTTGAACATTTTAGTTAAGCTATTAGGTTATTACAGTGCTTTTTTTTTTTTTGCTTTCCAGTTACTTTGGTCCATATTGCTGAAAGATTCAGTAGACTACCTGGTGTTCTCATTAACTCTCCACCAAAAAGGAACTTATTATAAAAAATGAATGAGTTCAATTAGAAACTGTTTTTATTAATATAAGTAAAAGATATGTTAGAAGAGACCAGATATTTAAAAAAATCATATATTTTAAGTATATTAAAAACACAGTAACATCACATTGTTTGATAACTGTGCTGTAGATAATTAGGCTTATCTAGTAAGAAGGACTCTAAGCAGCCAAAATATATGACACAGTATCCATGGGACTTACAGGATATTTTCCCACCTCCTAAAAGGGGACTCTTTGATTCATATGTATATTGATTTCTATTCTGTGACACAATTTCTAGAAAATAAAAACCCTAAGAAATTGGAGTATTAGTAACTAAGAAGAACTATCTGAAAAATAAATTGCAGCTTTTTGTACACTGGATTAGTTATTAGTTTGTACACTGGATAGTTATTTTTAACCATTAATTAAATAATAGCTTTGAATCCAAATGTATACAGGAGATATGAAAATAAATATTCCCTGTGCAGCCATTTCTACCTGAAATTTAATGACATTCTACCTAAACAATTGAAATTCATTCTCAGAGAAATAATGAATGTAGAGTTTTAATTTTTAACACGTGTTTTATTAACTTTTATCATTTAACTTTCAAAGTTTTCTCATAGGTCTTAATATTTCAGTTTCATAAACTAAATGTCATTTTGTCTCGAATCACATTCTTCATGGTTGCAAACAGAGCAGCATAGTCTTTGATGGGAAGGGGATCTCTTAATGGAAGAAAACTTCAAAAGTCTCCCAATAACCCCATGATTTGAATTGACCATAGTTTCTAATACTAAAGTTAAAAATAAGTTAATTTCAAGTGTAATTATTAAAGTAGTTTTTTGATTTCCAAAATTTTACAAATAACTTACCTTAACCTTTTCATTAAGTAATGATGTATAGTTTATAATCTGTCTTAACATGAGTAATATTGTAGACTTGCTACAACCTAGTATCATATAATCAAACAAGTTATTTAAATGTATGAATTAGGTATGTTGCATTTAAATGTTTTGTATTTTTATTCTTTCCTATTAAATGAATTTTAAACAGTTCTATGTATTATGTAAAGGTATATATATATATTTAAATTGCAAATGACAACTGATTTCCATTTTTAATATTTCTCATTTTTGCTTGTATTTATCCTTTAATGTCTTGATTAGACTGAGTATAGCCAAAGTCATCTTTACATAGTATATTAGTTTTCTTCACTATGCATTTATTATCATTTCCATGGATCAGAAAGTCTGAGCCAGGGCTTAACTGGGCCCTCAACTCAGTCTCAAGGTTAAAAAGAAGGTAGTTAGTCAGGCTTTGTTCTGTTCTGGAGATTGAGTGCTCCGCGCAGCTGATATGGTTGTTGATAAAATTGGTACCTTGAGGTTGTAGGGCTGAGGTGTAATTAGTCTTGCTGACTGGCAGGGTCACCCTCAGCACCTAAAGGCTATTTGCACTTCCAGTATTTTGAAAGGTTTTACTCATACTGCATAATCACCTTTTGATTTATTCAGAGTTAGCTTGAATAAAGACCTTAATTACACCTGCAAAATGCTTTCACTTTTACTGTATTCTGTTGTTTAGAAATAAGTTATAGATTCAACTTGTATGTAAGAGAAGGGGACTGTATACTGGGTATGGTTACCAGGGGCCAGGATTCATGGAGCCAGTCTTAAAATTCTGCCTTCCACAGACAAGTTGAATTATTTTTTACACCTATTTATTTGTTATTGATCTAGTTATTTAAAAATGTATTATTATGGCATTATGTGTATCTATATGAGTATAGTATTACTGTAAAGTACGAATGTCAATTCTAATAAAATATGTTTACAATGTTGGACATTCTTACTATAATCTGTAATTCTATTTTTTTGTAAAATAACATAATTATACAATGACAAATTTGTTGGTTAAACTTTCTAGAACATTTAAGAACTTGAATTACAATGAATTAGTGTCCTTAAGTTTCATTTACTTTATTTGGTACCAAATATCATCCTAGGTGAAATTATCCTGTCTTTGGGAATCAGATACCTTGATTACAATCTAAATAATGTTACAAAAATTATTTAGATTCCTTATAAAAAGAGAATGAGAATATAAAGTCTCCTGATTTAGTAAGGAGAAAAAAAACCCTCCAAATCATTAACTTTAGTACTTATTTTAGACTTAAATACTTTATGATCTCAAGTTTTCATATAAATGTATACATACACTTGTAGAAAGACAGAAAAGGGTGAGGGGAGGAGAACAGGTGTCTATAGGATCGCAAGCACCAGGGAAAGCAGAAGGTCCCTGCCCTTTTGGAGCTAGTGTTCTATTAGAAGAGATAAAACTGAAAAATAATTTAATAAAATCTAGGAGTTTATGTTAGTGCTGAGAAATATAGAGAACTATGGCAAGTTTGATAATAACAGGTACACCTTATTTTAGATTAGTTGGTTAAGGAGGCAACCCGGAAACTGCCTCAGCCTAATTCACTAAGCATTCACTCTTACTAGATCTTTTGATAATGAGAATACTTAGCAACATGTAAAATGTTTTATTTGTGGCTTATTTTATATTTATGCTATAAAATTGTGACTACAAAGTCAGATTTTCAAAACCTGATGTTAGAATATTTCTCTGAAAGAAGTTCGAACTTTCACTACTTCAAAAAACAAAGCATTAATAATGTTTCTCTTTTTAGGAACAGTGGAAAGCAGCAGACATAATTGGAGTGGGTTGGATAAGCAAACGGATACTCAGAATTTAAATGAAGAGAGAATCTTAGCTTTACAGCTTTGTGGGTGGATAAAGAAAGGAACGGATGTAGATGTGGGGCCATTTTTGAACTCCCTTGTGCAAGAAGGAGAATGGGAGAGAGCTGCTGCTGTGGCATTGTTCAACTTGGATATCCGAAGAGCAATCCAAATCCTGAATGAAGGGGCATCTTCAGAGAAAGGTATTATATATACAGGCATTTCATAGAATTCTTTTAAAGAAAAGATAATTTTCAAATAATCAACTTTTATATAAATTTTTGAAAGATATTAACATACTATATCTATTAAAATAAACATTAAGCTATTTCTTTTGTCTATGCCTTGGTTTATAGTTAAAAAAAAAATGTATCTTGTCATTCTAATATAAGGAATACTGAAATTTGTCCATTTTTAGTGCTTTCAAGATCACTTTTTTTAAATGTATTTTCTTGGAGAGTGGGACTACTTTAATTCCAAGTACTTGTATTTGTATGGCAGGCATTTCAGTGATCTTTTGGGTGGTTAGTGCTGACTTAGAAAAATAATACCTTTAGTTAGATTAACATATTATTAAAATTATACTTTAAATATACTTTAAATTATACTTTATTTAAATTATACTTCTTGGTCTGGTGATTCTAATTTATTTCCATTTAATATTTTTTGAAAAGTAGGGAACAGATGTCATAAAATTTTTACTCAAACTTTACGAGGAAATACTCAGAAATTAATTTTTTTTTTTTGCTTGTTTTAGCCATTTATTGCTATGTTTCAATTTAAAAGATTTGGAGCACACTGTTTTGTTATCAGGAATATTTCACTTGAAAATACTTAAGATGTGTATTGCTATCAATTTTTAGCATATCTAGAAGATTATTTTTGAATATTTAGAATGCTTATTTGCTCGTATATTTTGAAATTATTACAGTTCTTTTGTGTCATAAAGGCAAACATGAAAATGAATAGATTTACTTGCAGTCTAAAAGTTAAAAAAGTTAAATGTTTTGCCCAGTTTGGCTTCCTTCACTTGCTTTAAGTCTTCCCTTTTGAGAGTACAATATAAAATATGTGTTAATGGAAAAAATAATTTATTTAAAGCCATTTAAATTATAATTTTACTCTTACTTGAGAGGGTGATATTTTTTGTCATGTGTATCTGGAAGATTTGGTGTTAGATTTCTCAACATCGTTATTAACAGTAGGGGAGAAGTATCATTCTACTGAAATTTTAATAATTTGGTTAAGGACCAAAGAAAATATCTCCCTGAGTTAAGTGTTCCTTTCCATTTGGAAATAAATTAATTGTTCTAAGCAGATTCAGTGAAGATGTTCATTTGGTCTTTAATCTTAAAAGACTTGAAATCTAATTTAATGGAGCAGGTAGGCAGAGGAAGCAAGCACTAAATAAAAGAAAATCTAGAAATGAAGAACGAGGCTATTAAGGATATAGAGTAGGAACTGCAGTTTTATTTGGAAAAGAAAGAAAATGATTGGGCTCAAGAAACAGAATAAGAAAGCTTCTATAATAAATGTAGAAATTACTAAAGAGTAAAAGTTTAAGGTGAATTTTTCTCTGAAGATAAACTTACATTAGAAGACTAGACAGCTAGCAATATGGCTGTAGCCAGCAGCCATGAAAACTAAGAAGATATTCAGTAGACTATTGGTAGTGGATACTTCGTTGCAAGTGTGTCTAAATATAAGTATTTGGTGATTATGATAGTTTATACTGTCCTAGAAAAATTAAATGTATGATACCATAATAAGAATGCTGAAATACTGACTTTCAGTAATTTGTAGTTAAAATATATATGTGTATGTGTGTGTGTAGGTAGGTACATCATACATTTAGGAATAGGGAAAAAAATGATTTCGAAATAGCTGTCCTGAGATATAGTAGTATTTACTATCAGTATTCTGGTAGGATTAGGAACCTAGAATGAGAACCTGAACATTAAAAAATGTGCTTGTCCTGCATAGTGTTTGTAATAAGGAGTATTTTATAAAACTGGGAATTTTTTCTTGTGGTCCTTGACAAATTCTCTAGTCTGAATCAAACCCCCCTTTTAGTGGACTGACTTTTGGTGGGTTGGGTAGTGGTAAAAGTCATCCTCTGATTTTGTTTATGATTTAAGAACTGAAAGAAAGATATTATTAAGCCCTTGACCACTTTGATTATTTGGCTGTTTTTAATATACAGGTGATCTGAATCTCAATGTGGTAGCAATGGCCTTATCAGGTTATACAGATGAGAAGAACTCCCTTTGGAGAGAAATGTGCAGCACTCTGCGATTACAGTTGAACAACCCATATCTGTGTGTCATGTTTGCGTTTCTGACAAGTGAAACAGGATCTTATGATGGAGTTTTGGTAAGCTAATTTTTTTTTAAAGGAAAAGTACAGGTTGGAATGAAGGCAAGTAGGCCTGCAGGCACAGAGAGAGAAGAGGAAGAAGCATCTTATTTTTATTTAGTTGTATAGGTCTTAATGGTTCTCCTTGGCCTGGGTTGTGAACTGAGGTCTTTGAGATGTTGGTGGATTTGGGCCAGAGGCAGTTGTTGTCTAAACCCTTATTTTTTATCTTTTTAAGATAGGAGCTATTATCTACCTTGGCTAAATTTTCTAATGCATATTTCATAAAATATTATATTTTGATGCATTTTATATTATTTGAAATAAAGTATCTTATCAAGCTTTTTTGGAGCAGCTCTTAAATGTGATTCTCAACCTAGAGTGAGTTAGCTAGTTGCAAACTGAACTTGATTTTTTAAATAAGCTGACATAGAACAGATACGTTATAAAATCAATAGATACGAAAGGATTAGAAATTTATCTTTTAGCTTGAGAACTGAGCTCTAGATTAGACCTGTATAAACAAATTAATAAACCTTTTTATTTCATGTATATTTAAGTATACCAACACATGATCATTTGTGGTCAGAATGACTATATATATATATATATATATATATATATATATTTATATATATATTTATATATCTTGAGTTAGCATTATGATTCTTAGATATGTTCTAGTTTGGAAGATAATTTATTTTCCAAACTTATCCACACTACCTTTGGTTTATTTTTTTCATTGCTATTTTTTTCTCTCCTGCTTTAACCAGCTTTGACCACATCACCAAATAGATGCTCTATCACAGAGTGGCAAAGAGTTAAGTGATATTTGCTTATCAGTTTCAGTAATTGGGGTTTAAGCTTTCTATTAGTATAGCTTTCTTTGCATTGTTGGACTTTTATTACTGAGAGGAGCTTTCTAACATGAAACTTATTTTTGTGTTGCTATTATAACATTTCTTGTAAAATATACATTGCTTTCATAATCGATTTAAATGTCATTCTCTACAAACTCATACAATTTTATTATCTTAATGAAAATTTTAGCAAAGTTACTGTCCATTTTCACATTACTTTTAATAAATTATTACTGAATTTTTCTAACTAAAATTAATATGTAGGATTATAGTTTTTTCTGTATAGTACTATTTTTTGTTAAACAGAAGACTTTAAATGCTGCATCTGAAGGAAATAAAAGGAGCAAAACTATATTAGAATGACTTCAATGAAAATAGGATCTTTTTTCACCTTTAAACTATTATTTACTTATCACAAATTTAACTATACCTGTCTCCATTTATAGTAAACATTTTCAAATATAATGCCTCTGAATTTTGTCACCTATGTAATATTTTTTATAGCAACAAAATGTCTTATGAGTATATTTTAAAATTTATCACTTGTGTTTAGAAACATATCAATACTCTTGAATTTCTATACTGGTATATTCACATTGATATTGTCACTGGTCATTCATAGATTTCCTCGACTTGTTGACTAACTTAGCAACCAAGGAAAGATTTCCTGTTTCCTCAAAATTAATTTCTACAATGGTGGAATTACATGGCATCTTTAATTTGACAAACTACATCATTGCTTATATTTTATGATGAAGTTATATAAGATTGAACTAGATTTTTTAAAAACTGAATTGTTCTATATTTAAGAAGTAAATCTCTGCTTACAATGACAGTAACCTTAGCACTGAATTTCCTGAGAGTTACATTAAGAAATGCTTCTTAGGTAATCAATGACTTCAGCAATATATACAGAATACCTTATTAAATACATTTGAAAATACAATTATATATTAAGTATATAAAATACTTAGTCTGTAAAAATTTAACTCATTAACACCTACAAATAACTTCTTACTCTTTTTTCCTTTTTTTCAGTATGAAAACAAAGTTGCAGTACGTGACAGAGTAGCGTTTGCTTGTAAATTTCTTAGTGATACTCAGGTAAGAATTTAATTCTGTTTTTTAAGTGATTTATATTTAATGTCACTGAATTAAGAACCATATATTTATATATAAATAGGTTTATGTGAAATTATGTATAAATGCTTGTAAAAGTAAGGTAATACTTTATTAGATCAAGATGTATAAACATGTCTCTACTGTGGGAATGGAGGGGAAATTGCCTTTACCTCTTTGGGTTCTTCTTGGGCAGGTCAAATAATCAAAGTAACATCAGACTGATTAGTAGGAGAAAACACCCACTTTAAATTTTGCATGTGCAAGGAGCTCACAGAGAGCTGTTTGAGGAAGGAAAGATAAAGTATATTCTGAGCTATGGAATGGGAGAGTGAAGTGATATTTCAGGGAGAAAGGAAGGGAGGTCACATAATGAAGAGATTGGTTCACATTCACATCTGTAATTAGATATTTACCGTGCCATATAGATAGATTTAATAATCGTAATTCTGAATAAGACATCTAGTTTTCGTTCTTGATAGCTGGGGAGTGGCCAGTGTTTCTGGTAAGCCTGTGGGGTTTTGATTGACTTTAGCTCGAAATAATTCACATGACAGCGACTCATCTTTGGGAGGTTTTTTGGGAACATCTTGGGGAGTCCTTTTCTGAATATCTTCACTGTCATAACAGTTTATTTAGGAGTGTAACTTTATGTATTATAGTTCATTTCTCTTCTTGGAAGTCAGATTAGTCAGTTTAAGATGTTAAACCTATCTTTTAGGGTTGTTATAAAAGGGTTTCTTCATTTTCTAATTCAATATCTAGGTACTGAATGTATGTGATATATATAATGGAGAGGAATATATAGAAATAATTAGTAATGCAATATATTAAGTACCATAATAATGAAAAAATGCTGGGGAAATATAGAGGAATCTTGCCTAGAGTTTGACAAGTCAGGGAAGACCTTATAAAAGATGGGTTATTTTTGGTAATTTTCAAAATCAGATTCTATTATATCCTACTGTAATAAATATAAGAATTTTATAGAATAGTGAAGGCAGTTCTCTTTAAATCTAAATAGTAAATGCTCTGTGGTTTTATATAAAATAATTATTAAATATGGTAAATGCCTTTTCTTTAAAAATACATTTTTTAAATGATTATGAATGCTATATGGTATAAGAGAACTCTTAGAGAGATAAATGTTTGCAAAGACTTTAAAAAAATATTTTCTTTAGAATAAAATTTGATCCAAATTTAGGTTTGAATTACAAAATGTGTAATGAAACTGATTGCTTTAGAAAAATAACTTTGAGGTGCACCCTGGTGGACTAAGTGGTTTGGTCAGCTGCATCTGGCCTAAGCATAGTCCACATACATCCCAAGGACCCAGGTTTTCATTCTGGGCAGGGCAGAAAAACCAGATGTACAACTAAGTAAAAATAAATAAAATGCTGTTTCCTCCTCTCAAAAAATAAACGTAAGAAAGAAAAAGACAAATAACTTTGAATTTTTCAGTTAAATAGATACATTGAAAAATTGACCAATGAAATGAAAGAGGCTGGAAATTTGGAAGGCATACTGCTTACAGGCCTTACCAAAGATGGAGTGGACTTAATGGAAAGTTACGTTGATAGAACTGGAGATGTCCAAACAGCAAGTTACTGCATGTTACAGGTCAGTGCAGTGTGCCAGTGGCTTAAAGAAAAAGAAATGCTTAACCGCATTTTGTATTTTCTTTCCCTGTTCTTCCTTTTGCTTGCTTGGGATCTTTAGAAGGCATTTAGCTTTAACCTGTTCACTTGATCTACAGAGGACATTAAGCCTCCTGCATTGGTTCTTCAGTTTTTCATTTCACTTTGGGAATGTCAGTCCTGAGTTTACATATAAAGTTCAGATGGAGCAGAGAAACCTCCCTTCAGTTTCTACAGTTGTTGACAGAATTACACCTTCTACAAAAGAGATTCCCTTTCCTTGATATCAACTACAGTATCACTTGAAGTGCAGAAGGCAAGTTACACCACAACTCTTTTTAACTTTTTTTCCCTTTTTAGTATCAATAGGCATGATTCAGGGTAACTAGTCTGTCTGGTATTTGGTTATTTTTGTCTGTTTTTACTGTCCATTGGGTGAAAACAGATGCTGGGAGAAGTTCCATTCTACTTATGTTGGAAATATGGCGAAAATTTAGAGTATTTTCCTAAGATTTCGTGTAGCCCTCCAACTGATCTTATCTTTGTCCTCTTTCCTATCCTCATTCTTTTATACAAAACGTTAGCATTTCTAGGCATTTTGTGTACTATGTAAACATAGATAAATGCCGTCCCCCGCTACCTTCTTGCCCATGATTACTTGCCCATAAACCACATGTAAACTTAATCCTGTTAATGTCAGGTCACTGCCCTTGGAAGAAAAGGTGTCCTTCCGTAACATAAGGCATCATTTTTTGTACTGAAATGAGGTCAAGCTGTAGCTGTATGGCTAAAGAGTGCCATAACTCTACAGAGTACCATGACTTGAACAGGATTTATAAAATATATTTAAAGTACAGAGAGTATATATTGGATCTTGCTTTTATTAAAAGAATCTAGTGTGATAATAATCTACCATTTAATTAGGATAGTTCTTTTTTTATTTATATGGTCAAGGTTAAGTGTACCATCTTGCTATTTGTTGACCATTTTTCTCTTCTATTTCTCTTTCTGTCTTCTTTTGAACTAATTGAACATTTTGGTGCTTGATTATAAAAGTCTATAACCTTTCATTACCTTTTTTAACAGTATTATTCTAGGTCTTAACAATATGCATCTACCCATCAGTAACATTTTTTTATCTCCTTGTACTTCACATTTCATACCTCAAACATCAAACTTATACTTCCTGGCCTGTTCCCTTTCTTACTTCACACCTGACACTTTTCCCTTTTTGCTTTGCACTTCACAGATGTTACAACTGCATTTCTGTTTTTATAGTCCCCTCTGTTCTCCTTTTGTCATATATTTTATTTCTCCCTGTTATAAATTCCAGCTTACAGTGTTATTTTTTACTTAGTTGTCATTTATGTATATTATGAAAACATGGACTTTTATATTTATTTACTGTTCCTGGTACAATTTATTCCTCCTAATCCAAATTTCATCTGGCATCATTTCCTTTTGGTCTTTCTCACTAGCATTTCTTGTCAGACATGTTTACTGGTGACAGATTCTGTCAGCTTAATTTTAACTGGAAATAGCTGCTTCACCACTTCATAGATGGAGTTTTCTGGTCTGTATTATATCAGATATTCTTATCGTTGTTTCCCCTATGCAATGTTTTCTTTTTCCTTGGTGTACTTTCAAGATTTTCATAAGTTTAATCTTGATGCCTAGTTTCCTTGATGACTAATAAAACTGAATTATTTTTTTACTGTGTGTGGTTTACTGAGCTTCTTAAATCTTTGTCAGTGTTTTCTATCAAGTTTAGGAAGTTTTTAGGCATTATTTCTTTAAATGTTTGTTTTCTACCTCACTCTCACTCTTTTCTCCTTGGACTCTTATCTGTTCACTAAAGCACCAATTTTCTTCTTTGAACCTATGTATAGCTTCATTAATGTCTGCTAACTCTACTACAGACTGTTTTAGGATGTTTCTGTTGACTGTCTTCCTCCTTGACTTTGAACCACCATCATCTGTTTACCTACTGTCAATTTTTCATTGAATACTGGATGTTTTGTAGAGTACATTTTAGAGATAAAAGTTCTTTTACTTTTTTCCTGAAGAATGTGGATTAATGCTTTCGGAAGTTTACTACGTGCTGCTCATTTTGTTCTGAATCTTGTTACTGTGGGTCGTGGAAGCCCCAGGTTATCCCAAGTCCTTCTGACTTGGCTGGACTTAATTTCTGAACTGTCCTCTGTAGATTTTGTCAGAGCTTGATACTAGGTTTTATCAGGATGGCTCTAGAGAAATGCTTTCTCAGTTTATTCTTACTACTGTGAGAGGGGAAAGATTTTTGTTTTCTGTGAATTTTCTTTTAAAACTAGGAATTGTAGTATAGTACTTAGTTCTGGCTACTTGGTCATAATTAGGTTTAGAGTAGATGTCCACTTTTTAAGAAACGGAATTCTCATCTAGAGGTTTTCATATGTTCTTTCAGCTAAACTTAACTGTACTAACTGAAATCAGTAACTAGGGTGCACCGTGATGGAGTAGAGGTTGGGTATAGTCCACATACATCACAGAGTTCCAGGTTCGCAACTTGGGGTTGGGGGGAACAATCGGGATGAACAACTAAATAAGAGAATATAATGCTTCCTCTTTTCTCTGCCTGCCTGCCTACTTGCCTTCATTCCTGCCTGCGCCTTTCCTTAAAAAAATAAAAGAAATTAATGCCTAACTAATAAGGGAAAGGAATGCCCCTTATTGGTTGATGGAATGTCTAAATATTGAATGCTTTTATTAGCTGTTACAGGTTTCTTCCCTTTTGCCATAAATGTCAAGTTCTTGCTAACATTTTGCTTTTTGCACTATTCCCAAATAGGACTGGAAAAACAGGGCTTCTGATGGATGCCAATGGCATTTTGGAAAGCAGAGACTTTTTCTGCTTTCATGTGAAGTTCAGGAAGATGTCTTGGATAGGGCTAAAAGCAGCATTCCATGAAAATCTACCACAAGCATACGTGAAATGTCTCCCACCACTTCTAAATAAAATACAACTTTAGGAAAAGTCTTCAGGAAAGAAATTGAAATTCTTTATGAGAATAAATCTAAAATTAAAGAAAATAAATTATTGGTTTTCACTGTGACCTAGTGACAAAGAACTGAGCATTTTGGTTTTGATTTTAGCTTTTCTTTTTGCTTTAACTTTTAAGGTAATGAATACACATGTTTTAGTTGAGGACAAGAGAGAATAGACAGATTTAACTTTCAGATAAATATTCAAAAATAGAATCTCAATTCACTGTACAATAGCTAGAGGCTAAAAACCAGGCCTAGTATTCTTTCAAATGTAATTGAGTAATTTTGGTGTGCATTTGTGAACCCAGACTTTTGTTTTTTGATTGGGACACTTTATTCAATCAGGAAAGTGAATTATTTACTTTTAAGTTTCTGTAAACTTAGAATTACTTGCCTGACTAGATACTTACAGTATATAGTCTGCCAACTACAGTGCATAATCATGTAATTAATAGAGGATAACTTAAAGTAAATACATGGAGTTTCTAAGTCCGTTACTTTATTTATGCCTTCGTTAGGAGCCAACTTTCGCCATAAAGGGAGTCATATTTTTTCTGATATTCAAATATTACTAGAATCCTCTATCTTAGCTAGGAAATTTTAAAACAACTGAAACAATTCATGTTTCTTTTTTAGGGTTCTCACTTGGATGTTCTTAAAGATGAAAGGGTTCAGTACTGGATTGAGAATTACAGAAATTTATTAGATGCCTGGAGGTTTTGGCACAAGAGAGCTGAATTTGATATTCACAGGAGTAAGTTGGATCCGAGTTCCAAACCTTTAGCACAGGTATGTATGTTGTTTTGAAGAAAATCAAATTGTAACATGTACCTTTTAGTCCAGCCCCCAAACATTGTTTACAGTGCGTTATACAGGATGAATTTAGAGTTTAGTTTAATACATTTTTAGTAGCTCATTCTTTTGCTAGTTTTGAATACCCCATTGATGACTTTGTTTCAGACTGCACTTTGCCCTTGATTGTTCTGGTTTTTGGTCCTGCTGCTTCCTTGCAGTCATCTCAATTGCTTGAATTTTTGTCTGAGATAAAGTACATCACACTCTTGAGGATTTTAGGCAAACCTAGTCAGATCTAGAGCTTCTGATATTTTCCAGTATATTCTAACCAAGCCCTTTCAGAATCAAAATTATTCCACTGATTTTATAAATTCAATTTATGTATTACATTTCTTTACTTTATTTGTATTTAATAAAATAGTATTTTTCTTTAGCAGTATATATGTATATTTGATTGTGCAGACAATTTTTTTCTTGTAGCATTGATTTAAAAAGTGTGATATCAATTACCATCACAGAAAGCACATGATATGATCACTATATGTAAGTTCATACATTAAATGTCAGGTATATCCTCAATGTGAGCACTGGATGGTGCTGTTTTCTTGTTTTAGAAAGTTTAGACATTGGTACTGCTATTAACCCAAGTATTAGTAAAATAGCATTACATGATAATATTGTTAATAACCTATATGGTAAGTATTTAAGGGTATAGGAGTTTAATGTGAAAGCAGAATGGACACTTTATTGCTCTTATTCTAAAATTTAAACTATTTATCATTACAGGATCCTTAGTTTCTTTTTTTATTATTAATGTTTTCTCACTAGAACATTTTATTCAGGAGATTATGTCACTGAATATTGGGTTTTAATCATATTGAGACATTTTTTAATGTCTCAATGAGACTTTTAAAATCCTTATTATTACTAAAATGTTAGGATCTAATGTTCCTGAGTGTTTTGCAGTATCAGTAATGTTAGGCAAAGTACAATTAAACAAAAGTAACAGGAAATACTCAAATGATATAATTGCCAAGTGTAAATCTTAAATGAGAAACAACAGCAGATAAGTTATTTTATGCTATAAAATAAAGTTTTAAACTATTTAAAAATTATTTTGGGATGAAACTGAAAATTTTTATCATCCATTATCGATTCCATTATGGATTATATTTATTCCTTCTTTCATTTATTTTATAGGTGTTTGTGAGTTGCAATTTCTGTGGCAAGTCTATCTCCTACAGCTGTTCAACTGTGCCTCATCAGGGCAGAGGTTTTAGTCAGTATGGTGTCAGTGGCTCGCCAACAAAGTCTAAAGTCACGAGTTGCCCGGGCTGTCGAAAACCCCTTCCTCGCTGTGCACTTTGCCTCATTAATATGGGAACACCCGTTTCTAGCTGTCCTGGTATGAATAATTCTACAGTAAACCTTTCTGAGATGCAATTATTCCTGCATATTTGATTTAAAGTTGTAAATAAAAAACATACTAGCTTGAGTTTATGCTATTTCTAAGAAAGAACTGAGTTGTGGCTTGAAGACTTTTTTGTTCTCTATAATTTGTAAAGTCTGTATGTTGAAGGTAAAATCTTATATCTATGATAACAGAAGTCATATCACAAATACTGACCAACTTAGAGTTTGTGAGAAGAGCTTACGTATTAAGGAATTTTATAATTATGCCATATTCTTATTACTGCTTTTCCTAAAAGGAGTTTCCTCAAATTTTATATTTAAAAGTCAGTGTGCTGTCATCTATTAACAAAAAACTTTTATGTATAAAGATCTTTTGAAACAAAGTACTTTTGCATTTTCTCTTTGAAATCTACCTGTGAAATACATAGAAAAATATATTAACATATAAGCCATATATAACTGTAAACCATATACATAAAGCCATATATATGTATATGTATTTTAATGGTTAGATATACTAAGATTTTTATTTATTGCTAATATTCAGAAAAATTGAAAGCAGTTAGTTGAATGTATTACTGTTAAATATTCATATATTTAATGAATAGTTATACAATAATTTAGATACATCTATAACTTAAAAATGGTATTATGGCAAAATTGTCATTAAGAACATTTGAGTTTTAGTATACTGGTATAATAATGATGAAAAAACTGGATATGGTGTCAGAATGCTTGCTTTAGTTCTAGCTCTGTTACATTGAATCTGTGACAGTGAATTACTTTCACCTTCTTACATTAAAAGTGTTAGACTGGGATGTTTTTTCTAGTTATGAAATTTTATAATTGTATTCTCTAAGTCACCTATTTTATTATTGCCTTAACTTCTATGGAAGAGATGTGCTGGTATCATTACATGAGTAATTATTTTTTCAGTCAATATACCTTTTAAAAAAAATAAATGCAGTACATAATATTTTCAATGTACATGTTTGACTTAAATTTTAATCAAGGTTTTCATTTCATTCTTTGCATGGTGATCATTCTTTGTGAATACTAATAAATAGAAAATAGCAATTTGGAATATCTAGTACAATAAAGGAAAAGGTGGTAAAATATAGCATAAGTAAGTTCTATGTAAACTAGGATATATAGAAATACTTCAATACGTCTTTGGAACATAAGCTAAACAAACAATAATGACATGAGTGCTTTTCCTTTTTGCTAGCTATTAGCTTCTCAATCACTGTGTAAGAAAACAAAAAATAATTTTCTAGAAGTTTTAGAAAATTAAATCATAAAACATTTCAAGCTCTGTTATAGAGACTATTAATGTATATTCATCACTCAGGGTTAACAAATCTTAACATTTTTCCACACTTGCTTCAAATTTTTTTCCTAAATTTGCTTCAAAATAAGTTTTTTTGCACAGTATATATTGGAACACTTGTTTAATATACTAAGGTAAGGCTACTGTGCCTGAGTTGACTTACTTGATCCTTGTATGGAGCTGTGGTAGACAGTGAGTGTGGACGTATATGTAAAATAAAGCATGTTATAGTCTAGAAATCAATGCTGATCTAAAATTCCTTATATGTAATTCTAAAATTTATAAACAGTTGACATTCGAAGTTTTAAAAGATGAATATATAGTAATTACATTTGGCAGTTGACATGAAGCTGTTTAAAGTCTTTTTCTTTCTTATTCTTGAATATTCATATGTTTCACTGCAGAATGTTATTTGATTATAGGATGCTGCCTCAGATTTTCCTGGAGGTACTCTATAGTAGTTGATCATTATTTTTCAAAAATCCCAAACATTCCTAATTCTGAAGCACATTTAGCTTCCTGAGATAAATAAGGGATATTATAACAAAGTGATAGGGAATTTTGAAAGAAAGAAACATTTCTGCTCTCTGAAGTATGTCTGGAAAACTTCAGAGGTACCATTTAAGCTAGTCCTTCAAAGTTTGTTGGATTTAAATACATGACGATTTAAGTAAAGCTGTTCTAGATTGTAGACCAAGTAAGTATGAGAGGCGAGAATGTATGGGAGCTTGCAAGTTGTCCATTATAACAAGTGCCTAAGAAGTAGACTGACTGGAAATAGTATAGCCTGAATATGATCTTTAAAAGTATTGCTTATTTGAGTTTTATTTTGGAAAATAAACTTTTTGTAAACTTATTGCAAAATAATAAGGATATTTTTTGGTAAACAAAATCGTAAGAATCTGAGTCCTAAGATGAAGCAACCTAGTAATCAAATGCTGGCTCATGGCAGTTTAAAGGTTAAGGTATACAAACTTCCTTGGTGCTTTGTCTGAAGTTAAGAAATTTCATCCGTTTATGCTTCATGATCCAAATAACCAGGATTTCTTAAGCAATTTTAACTAAGGACTGTATGCATTTTCTTTGAAGATTGGAATTCTCTATTGATGTTTTTCAATATAATTTATAATTAAAATATCTATGATATACATGTTTATAATTTATAATGATTTTATAAGCATTATAAATTATACACATTTATATTTAGCATTATAACAAACATTGTTTATTCAGTGTTTATGTATTGTCCTAAGTGTTAGAAATGTTACAGTGCACAAACAGACAAAATTCGCTTCCCGCCTAGAGCTTTAACTTCTAAATGTAATACAGTTTTGGGAACTAGATTTTATAACTGATTTCCTTCTTTCTTTTATTATTACTAGTGCCCGGGGTGAAGTTTCCCTCAACTATTCTGTAAAACTTCACAGTTGACTATAAATCTTTTTAAATTTAAGTCTTTTTGATCCTAAAAGACCTTTTAATATGACAGTGAGATGGAACTTATTATTTCTAACTATAAGGATTAATCTGTACTTGATTCAGTCTATTTTCTCTGTGTTAGAAGTTAAAGAAAACAAAGTCAGAATCACATTCAAGTGAGCTATACACAAAGATGAAATAGTTTACCTTTAAAAGGTCTCTTTCTCTTCACTCGCCTTCCTTTGCTCCCTTTGTTGTTTTATGAAAATTTTCGGAACAATTTCAGTATAATTAACATCTTAAATCCTTGAACTACCTTTACACCTTTACCTTCATATCATTTTTATCATTTAAAAACATCTGGATTTTTAAAAAAACTATTTGTTAGAATATCCTGTGGTTATTAGTAGTGTGTGACCAGCAATGGTCCAGGTGAAATTTTGATCATGATCTGTGTCAATAAGTACACGGTTGCTTGATTAAACTTAATATTTTACTCATTTTTCTATTTTTGTCTCTAATTTTATTTGATCTTAAAATACTTTGTTTTAGACCAAAAGAAATACATTAAAATAGCCAAAATAGAATATTTTGTGAGCATTAAAAGTTACATATTTATGTAAAGATGTACACATATAAATTTGTATATACATATAACACATTTTGCTTCACTTTTTTGTCAACTTTCAACAGATAGGAATGTATATCATGCATTGTTATAACTCAGTGAGTACCCTGCTTTACTTTCTACACTTGTGCCTTTGATAATTTCTCCCTGGTTAGTCTCAACTCTTTCCTCCTCTCCAAAGTAAATCACTGTCCTAAAATTGTGTGTTATTCAGTCTCTTGCTTGTCTGTATAGTTTTATCATGTGTTTAGTTTTGTTGGCATCTTAAATTATATATATAAGTGAATCATATGATTACCTTTTATGCTCTACACTGAGGTGTTTTCAGGTTTCAGTTGTGCTGATGAAGATAGCTGAAGTTTATTCATATTTGCTGTTCCATTTATGACTTTTAACAGTTTTTTTACTCTACTTTTGATGACACTTTGGTTATTTCTAAATTTTGCTATTTTGAAAAATGCTGCTATCAACATTCCCCTTTAGCAGGTGTAACTGTTTCTCTAGTGTATCTACTTAAAAATAGAATTGTAAAATCATAGTGTTTACTAATATTATAGATTTTTATATCTGTTCAGAAGGGAAATTAGTCTTGTTTTATCTTTAGTTTTATTAGCAGTTATACCAGCCTCATGAAATACATTGAGAAATTTTCCTTTTCCTATTCTTTGTGAGATATTATATAAAGTAAATTATCTGTCTCTGTTAGAATTCATCTATAAACTGGGCCTGGAATTTTCTTTGTGAGAAAATTTTTAACTACAGATTGTATCTCTAAAGTTTTTAATTTAGATTTCTTAGTGTGTTGGATAATTTATATTTTTCCATTTTTATTAACTGAAAATATAAGGAAACTTATGACTCATTTTTTTCAATTTAAACTAGATCATAGCATTAAAATTGCTATTTCAGCATGGTGTCTGATTTGTGCTTTGAAATAATTGTAGAAATATCTTTTTAAGAAACTTTGAATCAAATATTGTGATACAGTTAATGAAGATTATTTTCTTTAACCCATAGGAGGATCGAAATCAGATGAAAAAGTAGACTTGAGCAAGGACAAAAAATTAGCTCAATTTAACAACTGGTTTACATGGTGTCACAATTGCAGGCATGGTGGGCATGCTGGACATATGCTTAGTTGGTTCAGGTAATTAGCACATTCCTTTTTTAATAGGCTTTGCAATTAGAGTAGATAAATAAGACAGAACCTTTTAAATAAATCAGATTTATATAGCCAAAGGATGATTTTTCTTTCTTATTGTCGCAAGTTAACAAAGGTGGTGTTAACATTGCTATCTTTAGATGCCCTATGGAACCTTAAACTATAAAATTCATATTTATATAAGAAATAATTTAAATACTATACATGTTCTCTGTGAATTAAATGTTTGAATAGCATTTTATTTAGGGAGAGGATATGTTTAGGATTTTCTTTTTTACAAGTACTGAAAACCTGTCGTGTAATATAGAGTATCATATAATTCATTTATAAATTAAATGAGTACAATGATGAGTATCAAATTCCTACATCAGTTTTCTTCCAAATAAGCTTTTTATGAAGTAAGCAAGCATGTCGTGCGATGGAGACTTTCAAGACCATCTTTAACTTTTACTTCGAACATTGCCAGTGGCCTGTGGTCATCATTGCTAAAACTTTTGTACTCTGTCGTATTGCCTTTAATTTAAACTCAGAGAACATCTTGTCACCTTTAGAAGTGTAAATGAAATATCTTTAATATCTTGTTATATATTTGGAAAGTAAAGCTATTCATTCTTTAGTAACCTTTTCCCCAAGTTCAGCCTAACAGTCATTTCTAATTTAATAATTTTAACTTTTAGTGTCTGGGTTTTAACACCTATATTTTTCAAATGCTGTTTTGATAAATTGCATTATAGATAAAGGTAGTTACATAGATAAATAAATGTGCAGTTGTGTGTATAATTTAGGTTTTTAACTGTTACTTGACCTGTTTTTTTAGGGACCATGCAGAGTGTCCTGTGTCTGCATGCACGTGTAAATGTATGCAGTTGGATACAACAGGGAATCTGGTACCTGCAGAGACTGTCCAGCCATAAAATGTTATCATCTAACGAGAAACCTTCAAGTGTGGAGTTTTTAATAGATGCCCTTCCTAGCTCAAAAACATACCTCAAAACAAATCACTCATGACTTTCCTATAATGGGAAAATAAATCATTCTATCAAATCAGCAATTTGATGTTTGGGTGATTTTGATGTGCTTCAGAGAGACAGATGCTGCTGAAATGAACATCATTGTGGGCATGACTTCTGTTTAGTAGTTTGGAAAAGTTTATTTTGGAGGAACTTTCTAGGATTTTATTGAAATTATGAACATTGTGATTTGAATGACTGAAGAGTAGACCTTGAACCTATATCTCCTAAACTGAAATTGGGTATCTTTCAGTAAAATCTTTATATTTTTAAAATGATTCAGATGGGAGTCTAAGCTCTTAGGCTAGATTCCTTTCAATACAACCTAAATTGTGAATTTTTACATAAAATAATAAATTTTATCAATATATGTCTGAGGTATGTGTGCATACACACACATACACCCCCCACCCCCCCAATACACATTAAGGACACCTTGTTCCTCTTACACTTCCATTTTAAGATAAAGAAATTTTGTTGCATAGACCAATAATGTCCAACAAAGCCAAAGTTGAGAATTTATTTTAAACCTTTTTCTATTCTAAATAGAAAAATATACACCATTTCAGTTGGACATGTAAAATTCTCTGTTTCAGCCCTTTGTTTTCTACTTTCCTGATTTCAGATTTTTTCCCTATTAATTCATCATCTTACATTCATCATCTTACATTCATCATCTGGGAACATTTTACTGAACACAGTCTATGTAAAATTATATGTAACCAACCATTCAACATAGTGTCCTATGTTCTCTCCTTTTGGAATTCCCTATCTTTTTGAAGGTAGACAGATATTGAGGAAAACTGGACCAGCTGAAGGTAATTTTGCTTTAAATATGTTTCTAAAGGTGTATTTGGACCAATTTAGGAATTTAATTTTTTAAATGTATTTTTCCCTTTTCACAGCAAAATAGTTGCAAGCAAAATACAAAGGGCTTGGTAGTGTGCTTCTGTATCATCTGACATATGCAGAGGACTGAAGTGAATATCACAGTTGAAGTTCTTTTCATAGAAAAGATAAAAAGTAAGCCTGACATTGCTATTTTATAGATTTTGGAAAAGTAATCTAAAAAATTTTAAGAACTTTTACCTGGTAAAAATAAGGTCTGTTAGATTAGTTTGTGATATGAGCTAAATATTGAATACAATTTGATTAATTTTAATTTTGAGATATCATACAAAAGAACCTTTTCTAGGAAAGCATTCCATATCTACTCTAAATGTTTTTCTTACAGTATAATTTTTTTAAATGAAAAAGTTAGGAATAGAGTATTTTTAAATTTCTATTAAAGGAACTTCTCAGCCTTAGTTTAAGTAAATCTTCCTGATTTCACTTTACTAAAATGTAACCCTTACTTTTACTTTTGATTCAACTGAAATGTTTCTTTAAAATTTACTATATCCTAAATACGAAAAGTCATCTTTGAGGATTGTTAAACATATACATTTTCATCTTTCTTTAGCTCAAGACAGGTAAAATTACATGATATTTAGAATAGAGTTCTATCTAAAATATTTATAATATTTGCAGATACAATATAAGAAAACAAACTATTATGTAAATAATTTATTCCTTTGTAATCAGAGTGACATTTTTATGATTCTTTGTGCTGTGTCAACTTAGTATTTTCTGTGAAGTCCAGATATTCAATAAGATGTCAATTATGTTGTACATTTCAGTTTATGTGGACCATGAAAATAGATTCAGATTATTTTTGTTTTTTATATACTAGTTTACTGACATTTGAGTTTATAAACTCAGCAAGATATTTAAACATGTTCAATAGAAGTGTTTAATACAAGTGTTTAATTTTTTTTTAAATCAAATCTTATTTGAAGTAAACATGTCTAATCTAGAAATGGTCTATGACTCTTCTACAAATAATCCAATAAAGAGTTTTAGTTTAATATGCTTTCCAGAATGTAGTGTTTAAGATGGTATATTTCAAAAGTAACTTGCCATGGTCAGTGCTACACATGTTAAGTATTAGAACAAATATAGTTCTACATTTAATTGCATGACTGAATTTCACTCATTTGTCTGCAAATATTAATGGTATGGTCTTTGAAATTTAAATTAAAATCTTAACCTCAGTATTGTGGGGTTATTTGACTTATTTGAGTTTTAATTTCTCTTTTGTTAAAAGTACAGAAATAACTATACCATTGAATGATTGGAAGTATTAGGTGTTGAGTTAACATGCAGTGTTATATTGTACCACAGTGAACACTCTATAAGGTAGTGAATAGCAGTCATTGTTACCTTAATCTTCATTGATTACTCATCTGTCGGTATATTTTAAGTGAATATAGTATAATTTAAACAAAGGATCTACATTTGTCTCCAGATTGGAAGTTTCCTAAGAGTTTGTTTTCCTAAATCTGAATAAGCATTCTTTTTGAGATTGAATTTAGGTAATTTGTTTAACCTTAGAGTTAGAATATTACTTTTTGCTATATGAAGAAATTCTCTGAATGGAGTTAACCGAGGGATAAAAATCAAATTTTTGGCAAATCTCACAACTGACCACTAAATTTGAGGTTTTAATATCTGTATTCAATTCTTAAATTCTGGTCTTCATAGGAGAAATCATCTAATAACTCTTTACATAGTAATTCTGTGTAACTTCTGCCATTCTGGTAGACCTGAAGTTCGTTTAAGTTAAAATGTTAGAGTGGTAGTGGTAATAAAAAAGGAATTGGTTGTAAAATTTATTTTCACTTGAGGTAGTTGTAACTAAAACAAGTGGGCACTAATTAGTTGCACATTGCTAATATCTGCTTAGAGACATCAGAAAGATGGGAAAGACATGCTATGTTCATCTTCCTTCGACTGAGTACTTTAGACTCACATAGCCATGGTAGAGGTGGCACTAGCTGGACAAGCTACTCATTACTCTTAACACCTCCCATTATATTATCTATTTTCAGCCCCGCTTGAAAATTATGAGTTTTTTTGCTGATTATAAAGAGCAGCACTTTATAAGAACACTTATTCATTAAAACATTGTTTTTTCAGAAGCATAGAGGCAGAAGGAAAGTTTCCTAATGTTTTTAAAAGCTGACAACCCAGATACCAGTTTAACAGGCTGCTAAAACAACTGATGGATTTCACTTTAGGAATATGTATGATAAATTCATAAGTAAATTGAGTATCAAGTATAACAGTATATTAATGAGTAATAGATACTATTGGTGGTTATTATGTGCTAGATGTCCTACGAATTATCCTACTGAATGCTTACAGTAATCCTGTGAAGCAGATAAAACTATCACTGGTTCCATTTTATTCATGAGGCAATTAAGGCATAGGGACACTTGTCCTAGATGACACAGCTAGTAAATAGGAGAAACAAAATTTAGATTCTAATAATCTGACTTCCCAGTCAGCACTTTAAAAAAAGTTCCTTGACTTAAGTATTTTTTCATTTCTCTAAGTATAGTCACAGAATTAGAAAATAGTAACTTTTCAAAGTTTTTAATACTCCATTCCTCCTACTTATTTTTCATGTAAAGCATTTGTTAAAAAAACACACGAAAACACGATTATCTCCATCTTCTAATAGAGTGCCGCCTGCCATTTAGGGAAATCTCAGGATCATTTTTTCTGCTAATAAGAAAATAGCTAGAGGTGAAGCCACTAGCTGTTTTTATATACTGATAGGAGAAACTTCATTGAAGCAAAGGAAGTTATACATATATGCATACATATAAGCTCAATAAATGTCTAGTCAATATTGGTATTTAAAGTAGCAGCCAGTAACCTACCTAAGTTGTGCATGTCCCACATCTCCTGCCTTTCCAAGCAGTACAGAAAAGTAGTGCTTGGATTTTTTATTTATTTATTTTTTTTACATTTTGACACCTTCATCTCTGTCTGCCCTTATCCCAATCTGTACTTTTAATGATTGTTAGGAAATACTTGATGAGCTGAATTCATTAGAGAAACTTTGCTATGACAAAGAAGCATGAATTCCAAGAAAAATTTTAGTTCTATTTAGTAATACATCAGAAGAGAAGAGCCATATTATTAATAGCTCTTTGATTGTAAAAGGCATTTTCAAAGGAATTTTATCTCAAACAGCTGGCATCATGCCTAGTGGAGAAACACTAGAATCTTTCACATTATAGATAGGAATAAAGCAAAGATCCTACTATTACCACTGGCTCTGCACGTAACACTACAGAAATGGAAAGAGAAGTAGGCACACTTTGGCTTCTTTTCCATGTCCTTAACATTAGGTATTGCAAAAATACTATAAACAGTAAAAAGAAAAATTGCAAATTATAGGTTCACTGCAACAGTGGTGAAGAATATTTTTAAATATTTTTAACAATGGTCTTCTAAAGTTTTAAGGGTAGAATTTTAAGGAACTTTCTAGACTAATGACATTGAAATAGCTTGTCAATCTGTGGATATTACATACCAGTCCCACTCTTCTTTCTTATCTTTACCTTCTAGTTTTTCTACAATAATGGTGATTGTATAAGTAAATAGATATGCATATCACACACACATTACTAACTTTCTAAAAGTTATCCATGACTTGGTATTGATATTACTATAATGAACAATCAACTATGAATTTTGTGCTGTAGAGAAACTTGCTACAAGGTATGAAAATTAATTTTGAGACCCAACTGTTTGGAAAGAATTTTTTTTCTTGAAACATACATTTATTTTTATTTTATTTTATTTAAAGTGAGGAAGGGAAGGGAGAGGAGGAAGAAGCATTTTTAAGGGATGAAAGAAGAGGAGGAAGTGCATAACACTTTTATTTATTAATATTTTTGGTGGTTCACCCCAGCCCCCAGGTCATGAACTCAGGTCTTTGGGCTTTACATCATCTGTGCCCCAGCTACTGGCTCAGTGCCTAAGCCTTCAGGGCAAGCTTGGAAAACACTTTTCTACATTTCATATTGTATGGTTGTAATACACGGAAATAACAAAAGAAGAGTTCTTTTAATCATTTCACATGTATTTTAAAATATAGTGTATTTTTTTCCATTTAGTATATTGGGAAGTGAATCCATAAAATAATTCTGATTTCCCTGAGGTTGGTGGTACATAATTAATGACTATTTCAGTCCTCTCAGATTTTCCTCTGGAGATTTCCTGACTGTGTAGACTCAGTTTATGGCAGGAAAACTTGTTTTAAGTTATTAAGTATAGAGTATAAGTACAGAACTTAATTGATCATTGTCCAATCTAATGTGGAGTGCATTTTGCTAAATTCATTTCCAATAGCTTAACAAATTACTTATGTTTAAATACATTTGGAACACACTTGCATATTCATGCTTTCAGCAAACCTCCAAGCTTTTGGAAACCTAGGTGTGCTGGACATTGTTAAAAGTTATGATTTCAAACTACTGATGACACAGTAGTTGCCTTGGAGGTGCTATATGTCTAATGGAAGAGAGAGACAAAAGCAGTTTTCAGCAGACTCAATCCTTTAAGATTATTATGTATAATTACTGGAAAGAGTATCAGTTTAATATTGTTTTCTGCAAACCTAAAAAAGTCAGTGTATTTAATTTTTTAATTTTGGACTTTAAAAATATTTTATGATTAAAAATAACTTGAGGAAATAGGTTGCCCATAGCATTTAAAAAAAATATAGTGGTTCACACTAGTTGCTTTCCTGCCCCCCACCTCCACCTCCTGGGATCCTGGACTTGAACCCAGGGATATGTGACTTGCTCCTTTGGAGGTGATTGACCTAATTGCTGTTCTGCCAGTTCACACCAACCCTATAACATTTTTCAAAATGTAATTTCGTTACTGATCTATTGATAGTACAATGATTTGAGATGTTTTGTTCTGAAATCAACCTTAGGGCTAAAGGATAATTCATATAATGTCAGAAATAGCAGCAAGAACACTAATTTAGTGCCTACAGTCTTCATTCAATTTACAAAAAGGCTTAATAAAATTTCTTAACTGGAAATTTGGATATAGGACTTTAATTACTTGGTCTCTTAAAACAGTCACACAGACCAGGGTAGTTAGAAGAGCATTTGAAGGGAACAATGTCTCAAACTTTAATCAGGTATTTGGTTTTTTTTTATAAAAAGTTTTGCCAATATTTGATCATACATATTTTTATTTAAAGAATATTAGCTCCACTTACATAAATAGATTGATACTTGTGGGTGATCTGATGTATATGTAAGAAAGCCTGAAGTTTGAAATAGGAAATGTCAAAATTCATGCTGATCCAGATTTGTATCACATTGCAGCCATTTTGCTGGAGTGTTAAAAAAAGGCATTGCTACTGTAAATAAATGTAGAAGTAACTTGCAGAAATCATATTTTTCTTATCTGAAATCTTCTGACTTTTCAGTCTTCAAAAATAGGATATAGGGTCAGTGTGACTCTTACACATTACCACTTTTTAAGATAGATTGCTTTCTGAAATACATTAAATTTACTTGGAAAAACGAGTATAAATCTGTCAGCAAATGTTAAGATACTGCTGACTTCTAAAAGAGAATAAGTCTCCAAGTAGAGGGGACATTATTTTCCATTGGAAGGATCAGACATAAATTGGAAATAAGTAAGCTGGAGTAGATTCTTGAGGTCATTTGGGACAGTTGCTCTTTGATAACATTTATCTAAATGGGTGAACAAGTAATTTTTAAAACGTACATAAAAATTCATATATAGTTAAGTATATGTATTAAAACATGCTCATAAATGCAACCTCATTATGTAGAACTATTATGTTATTGAAGGAACTTTGCATTATAACTTTATACAGGTTTAAATTATGCATCGTTGTAAATAAACATCTATATAAGTTTACCACCACAGGTCTAGTTCTTCTATCACTATACAAAATTGGTCCTTTTACCCACTTTGCCAGCCCCCTCCTCCCTACAAACATTTTTTTTTTTTTAAGTATTTTATTGAATTCTATTATCTCCTTTTCCAGGAAATGTGTGAATTGTAGAATACGCCTGTTCCCTCTAGGGATTTGAGAAATTAAAAACATGTTATTATCCATGCTGGTAAAACATATCAAGTATGAAAGAAATAGAGCCAAAAAGTTATTCAATACCTCTCCTGATTTGTCTCTTATACTTGAAGTCTCTTTTCTTTAAGAGTCTACTCTCACTATGTGGAATTACACAGATTTCTAAGTAACTTTTCAAATATTTTGTGGTAGACTCTCAGTGCTATTGTATTTTCTTAAGCAGAGTCATCTGAATACAGTGAAAATGAATTCTCATAGAAAAAATTTGCCAAGCATATGGGGTAGAACAGTAGGGAAAAAGCATAACTTTAATCTTCAAAGAAGCTTAAAAATAGCTCTAGTTATTATGCACAAGACCTGACAATTGACATTTCTCATTTTGGCAGCATTCACCTACAGCTCCCTATGAACAACTGAACATTCATCTCTGGGATAAATGATTAATGAGCTGCCTATCATTTCCATTCCCTTTGTACCAAGTAGTAAAAACTTCAGTTGATCAAATTGCAACCATTAGCATCATTACTGAAATTGATTTCTTTCATTAGAGGGTTGTGCTAGGACAGTCAATAAACATTTATATAAAATAATTATCGCATTAAAAATAACAAAATAATCCCTTCTGTGTCGTTTGGTCACACCTGATAATGGCTTTTTTAAAAAATTGCTTTTTAATAATCAGCATCATAAAACCATAGAAGGGAAGCATGGAAGGTATGGAAGTAGAATTTTCTTTTTCAAGTAGAAAGAATTTATAAATATCCCATCATTCTCTTCATTAATCACTATCATTATATGAAATGTGAATTTTAAAAATTGTTGCCATGAACAATGGTATCAGATTACTGTCTTGAGAGGAAAAAGTAGTGTAAGACAGTTTTCAATGACCAGAATTAATCCAGAAGTGGGAAAAGTTGGAGGATCTAGATTGACAATTGATACTCAAGAGTGAAATGAAATTTATATTTCAGGAAGCAGATGTGAGAATAAGGAGATAACATCATTATTTAGATATCCTGGTGATAAGGGCTACATTTCTAAAACATGGCAGAAAATGAGGGTCTATAAAAGTCTAACAATATGACAGATTGTAGTTTTGATAATGTGCAACACCCACGGAAAAAGGCTGGAAATATCAGAGTTTATTTTAGCATCTATCTGTTGCTGGGAATCCTGTCTGAAGACCCTAAATATTGCTGAACAAGGTATACTTGATTTGGTGGTGAGTGAACTACTTTACCTTTTGCGCAAGGTGCTTATCACCTGTTCACTTTCCCTCAGGACCCTTTTCAACATAGCATTTAAGGCAGCAACTACCAACTGGTCAGCATTCACCTGTTTGCTATTTCTCACTTAATTGATTTGGAAAAAGACTAATTAATATGATTAGTTAGAACCGGAACGAAACTATGGTTTCATTCAGGAAGGTGCTTAGGAACCTGGAGTTTAGATCTCTTGAAGTTTAATGTTCCTATTTTACAGATAGATGAAGGGAATCAGATTTTTGCTTTGTATTATGTATTCATGAACTTTTCAATGATTTTTTAAAAAAGCTATTATCAAAACAATGTAGGCTCATGGTGAAAAAAAAAGTTGTAAGAAGTATAAAGTAGAAATGTCTTTTCAGCCTTTTGCTTCATTATGCCCATGTTTCTGTACTCTACTTTCCAAAATTCTACTTCCACTTCCCAGGGGAAAACTATTTTAAAGTTTGTATATACATATAGAAACATTCTATACATAGACTGTATCCATCTGAGATGTCTCTCATGTCAGTCTTTGTCTTTGCATGGATAAGCTCGCACTATATAAATTCTTCAATTCTTTTTCTTTTTCACTTAAAATTTGACTTGTAGTTTTCTGCCTGTATACACCTACTTAAAAAAAAAGATATGCAATTCTATGAATATATCTTCCTATGATAGAAATTTAGAGTATTTCCATTTGTTTCTATAAATGGTGCAGTGAGCATCCTTGCACATACATATTTGTAGGCGTATATGTTACTAAACTCCAACATTTTCAACACCAGGTATTATAAAATTTCTTATGACTGGTAGGTGACAATTTTATTTTAATTTGTGTATATTCAGTTTTTAATGAGGCTCAATATAGATTTTGTTTGACTCCACTGTTCATTTCCATGCTCAATCTTTATGGTGTTTACTTTTTGGGAGATAAAATATCAATGGAAAGTTCTTAATTGGATATAATTTTCTCATTGATCTTTTCTGCTAAAAATTCATATTATCTTTGATCCATGTCTTTACTGTCAGGGCTTTTATATTTTCTAAGAATGTCAGTTTTCCTCTAACTTCAGCCCGGTAAGGTCTCCAAACTCAAAAAGACAGTGAATCCCCTTACATTTTATCTTGCTTAAGTTAGGAAGATGTAAGCCTTAAATTACATTCACAACTGGAGGCAGTATGAAACAATAGCATTTTAAAGTCAAGTTAAAGTGATTTTGACTCTGTAACCTTAGCCAAATTAGGCATTATCACTAAGCTTTGATTTTTCTCACCTTAATAGGGAGGGGCTTGATATGTTAAATAAGGTAGTGGGCAAACCTGTCTCTTAGAAGTCTTAAGAAATGTTACACTATTGTCATTAATGGTAAGTAATTTGGAAGCTGTTAAGTACTTTTTAAAATTTACTTTGCTCAAAATAAGAAACACAATATACCTAGTCTTTTTTTTCTTTCTTTAAGGTTTAAGGGTTTGTGTCTTTTAAGATAATCGTTTCTCTTTTCAAGTTTAATCAGATTCTCCACACAAGTTACTTGGGTTTATGAAATATTGATTGCAGTTAGGGTAAGGAGGGCTAAAAACATTGCCAAAAGTTTCTAATGGTCTTCGTTCAATGGTAATCACAATATTGCTTAGCATATATTGTATCTTGTTGCCACTGTATGTGGGTCCTTGGTATTTATCTTGTTATTTAGCGGTTTCCACTATAGGTAAAGTGTGTTCAGGGCTGGCAGAATGTCTGGTTTTCTATTTTGCGGAAGCCTTCATAAACTGGCAGGCCAAAGTGATTGAACTTGACTGATTTAGTTAGAATGAATCCTATTCAAAAAGAAACCCTGCTGGCACACCCTGGTGAGTAGTGGTTTGGTTGACTGCCTCCCACCAAAGTGAAGTGCCGGGTTCACATCCTGGGAATGGGGGATGATGTATAGTCGCCTGCCTACTCACCTTTGTTCCTATCTGCACCTTTCCTTTAAAAAAGATGAGGTTAAAAAAAAGAAAAAAAAAAAAAAAACACAAACAAAAAACCCTGTTTGCTTGAGGCCTAACTATTCAGGAACAAACAAACCTCTATTGTGAAAACAATTTTTTCATTAAATTAATTAATAGGAAATTTCACCCAGCTCACATGGTTTATTTACTTTACCCTTTTCCACTATCTTTGCATTTCCCCCACCCTATCTCTACCCTCAAGAAATTGGTAGTATTAGAGACACAGCTTAGCAGGAAATTCTGATAAAGTCTGATTAGTACAATCAAGATCTTTCATTATTAGTGATTCTTGTTAGCATGGTCAGGTACTGGTAGGAGAGCATTTCAGAATCATGACTGGAAAGCTTCAGCTGTGAAATTTTAATATTTATCAAAGGGAGGTTAAAAAGATTGAGAAACACTCAGTTAAAGGAATAAACCGTCATAGACAAAATGATTCCTTGGACGACTTGGAATCTCTTGCAATACCACCCAGGTGTGCAGTAACTTCTTAGGGTTACTTATATGAAAATGTGCCTGGAATAGTTCAAATTTTGCATGTTCTGACCATTTACTAATGTGTGAGTTAAGACTAACAGTAATGTGTTAAGACTAATAGTAACACTTTTATCCATATACTGAATCTAAGTATAAATTACCTATTTCCAGGCTGTTATATATTGTAAATATAATTGTAATATCATTATAATTATATATACATTATACAAAGGTAATACGTTGTGTATGCTAATATATACTATACCACATTGTTACACAGTACTGTTGTACAATATATAACGTGATACAATACATCTAACCCCCTAATATAAAAAAAAAATCACTTGTCTGCAGTCTTATGAATATTATGGTCATTTAAGACATTTCTTAGTAACAACAGTTTTCATAGTCTATGAACACTTAAATATCTAAAGTTTCTCATCAGTGCTTTAGTGTTTTTGTTAAAGCAATCTGTCTTTGTTTTTCATGAAATCACTTTTCTATTTTGGCATACATTCCTTAATCATTTTAAAGTCTGTAATCTTCATTATATAACCTTCAGGCTATATGAGTGAGGTAATCCATTCTGCTGGAAGGGAGAATGTTTTCTTGTGCTACCATGTAATTTGCTTTGCAACAATTATTGCTCTTTGTAACCAGATCTTGTGATCACAAGACACATGTAGCTGAATTTAGAATCTATTGAAGATACAGAAGGCAGCATGACTGTTTCTAAATGCCACTGCCTTAATGATTTTAACTCATAAAAAATTTAAAAGTTTGCATCAATCCTAATCATTCATTTCTGAAATGTACTTTAGATAAATCCCTCAAAATGTTCTGTTGTTGCAAATGCCTGTCTTTAGGCATTATTTTATTTCCCCAAATACCTACAGTTTTTCTAACCTCATTTCCATTGAGATAATTTACCAGATGACTTATCTCTAGATCCTATTTTTTAAATTATAGAAACCCAATATCTTGTATTCCAGACTGTTTAAGGACTTCTACCTAGAGGCATATGGTGCCTTGTAATCCTTTCCAGACCTTTGATTAAAAACATCATAGATGTATATGTAACTGTGTGTCTTTTACCAATTATTGTAGATGAAATTTATAGTGTTTCTTTAACTTTAAAAATATTTTGGCCCATTTTTCCTTTAAGTACTAAGTCCACCTTGAATTATAGGTTAAATAGGGAAGCATTATTTTTGTTTAAATAAATTATCTTCGGTTTTTTTTGTTTGTTTGTTTCTATATACTGATAATGTATTTTCCCTGTAGTGATTAAAATGTTCTTAAATGTGTACCTAAATAAACTTAGGTTATAGGATAGAAAATAAAGGAAGAACAGCAACATAGAATGTATTTCATTCATCTTAAAATACTATTTAAAAATTTCCCTTAAGAAGGGATAAAGCAGGATATTAATGCCAGTTTTAGCAGATGAATGTTCCTGTGACAAATGGCAGCAATCAACTGACTGTCTCATTTTATCTACATTGGTAACTCAAGTCTACATTTGGGAAAGTCACTTTGTGTGAATTTATGTTGAGAAAACGGGGGGAAGGACAAACTTTTCCAGCTGTCATAATTTTTTTTTTAAACAAGTTGGGGTAGTAATAACTATCTCATCTTGAATGGTTTTCATGACTTAATCATACTGCTGAAAGTGAAGGAAATTGCCCAGTAGGTCAATTTCTATAGGTCACCAGGTTCTAAAGGAAAAATGAAGTCTACAAATTTCCCTGGTTTTGAGGCAGTGATTTCTAATTCCTGTCTCCTCCCTTGGTCCACAGTATGTTCATCTGGAAAACATTTAGTCATTTCTGAGGAGATTCCAAAATGAGGCAACCCTTGGTCCACTCTGCCTCTTAAAAAAGGTCAAATACATGACCAACTTAGGCATAACATTTCTGAGCCATATGGAAGAAATAATTGAATGGGACCCCAATGCACTTAAAAGAATAAGTGCATCTCTAAAAAGAATGCATTCTCCCATCAGGCCTAGTGTTTTCACAAATTTTAAAGGTTCTTAAAACCTGAAAAAAAATTAAAATGTTTAATTAAACTTTCTGATTTTCTGTAGGATGATGTATTTATGTGATTTAATTAGGCTTTAAATGATTACATAGTAAGTGGAGTTCAATTAGTGAAAATAAATGTTAAGCTCTGAAAGATAATTCCTAAAGGTATATCTAGGGTAAAAATATTCTTAAATTATCTAGCTTTTAATTAGTAACTATTCAGTAGAAGAGTCTCTCCCTTCTGATTCTCTTTCAAAATTTAGGATGATGAAATACCAGTGATTTCAATGAAACAATTCATTTAAACCTATTATTTAGTAAAGCTTTATTATCTTAACTTTTATGGTGATTCCTTTTTCTTTCTTTTTCTTTTTTAAGAGAGGAAGAAAGGGAGAGGAGAAAGAAGCATTTATTTTTTTTAAGGAAGAAAGAGAAGGAGAGAAGCACTTTTATGTGCTTTTATTTTTATTTTTGGTTGTTGCTCCCATAGTCCCTAAGTTGCAAATCAAATCTATATCCCAGCTGCTGACTTAGTGCCTGAGCCACCAGAGAACACCTGGTGAAAGCCTGTTGCTAAAATAGCTGGCTTATTTTCCTTTATAATTCAAACTCTTGTGAAAAGTGAATAGTCTTAGAAAAGAGGGCTAATTAAGTCACTGTGTTATCTTTGACATTACCCAAAACTATTATGCTGCTCATGTATATATTTTTTCCTTCCACCATAAGGGCCTTTTTTTTTTTTTTTTTTTTGAGAATTACCTGGAAGTTTTCTGAGATTTTTCATTTTGAATTCTACATTATATAGATGATACCGAAATTTCTCCTATATGCCCATGTACACAAATAATCATGTTGAAAAACACACTTTTCATATATTAAAGTCACTATATTTTAGTCCAAAGCTTAAAAAAGATGAGGAAATAGTACAAGAACATATGTCCTGCTTCTAGCATTCTGTAACATGTAAAGAAGAAACAATGGCATGCTAACGACAAATGAAATCCTTGCACTCAAGATGAATGTATTATACTATAAATTGTTCATAGTCTACACCTCTGGTCTTAATTAGCCATCTCAAAACCCCATGCTGTAGGTCAAATGGGGTCAAAAGAACATAAATGGCTTACCTCAAACCAACATCACAATTTGAAAGTAACTTAAAACATATGCTTTGTTAGTGCTCTAGATTTAGCCTCATCTTTTTAGGAAAGATAACCTGTAGTACCAGGATTATAAATATTCTTTCAGCTACAGATGAGAATTAGAATCCATGTGAATTAAGTAAAGGGGGAAGTCAAAGTGGAATTTTCCTAAATGGAAACTACATAATTTGGTTGTTCTTAATAGGGTAGATTTCTTTGAAACCTTATACTAGTTAAATAGCTCTGAGTTAAGACATCTTTAGAAATTATGCTAACTTCTGTTGAGATTTCAGAGGCTTGGGGTCTTGTTTATATGTCTAGTGATTAGCCCAGGACTTGACACAAAATATTTAGAGTAACTTAATGCATATTAAAACTACCTTAAAAGATAACCTCAAAATGTATAAATTTAGTACTAATACTAGATTATCATTTAAAGCATTTAACTTACCCCCTGACAAGGTGCTTTGAGTTGTTTTAATTTTTTCTTGGTCAGATGAAAATAAAAATGATCATTTGAAGAATATCTGTTAAGTTACTGCTGGAGATCATTTTGCAGTTCATCTCACTTTAGATTCCATATGATACTCCTTTTAGAACTTGATATTAGGGGACAATTTGATTGTTATAAATTTAAGGTCATTAAAATCATATAGCCTAGTGTTCTATCCTTTTCCTCGCCTCCCAACAACAGCTGGAGCTAATGTACTGCTAAATTATATTTCCTGGTATAATGGATGTTTTTGTGGTTGTCTGTTTTTCAGACATGTTTCCCTTTTGATATCTGTAGCTTCATCCTTTCTAGAAACGTGGTATATTGTCAGCATTTTATCCTCAGTTCTCATCTTTAGTTTTTTAAACTTTCAACATTATTGACCCCCTTGAAACTTTCCATCCTTGCCTTTTATGATATTTTTCAGTCAATAAATATTTATTGAGTGCTAACTGGGTGTCAGGCACCATCTGGATTCTTCTGACTCACATCACTCTCCCAATCCTCCTCTATAAATGTGCTACTCCCCCTAGGCTCTGTCTTTGGTTCTGTGGTTTTCTCACTGTATGTTGTTCCCTGATTTAAGAACACAATCATCTACTTGAAACTCTTGGGATCAGATGTGCTTTAGAATTCAGAATTTGGGGATTTTAGAAAAGTCATAGGGTATATATCAACTATAATTAACACCCCTCTACAGAGGGGGAGGATCCTGTAATCAAACATTAATATTTATGCAATGAATCATGAGTGCTTACAGTAGTGGGAAAAAGACTATAAATAACCTTACTGCAATTGTTACCAGGTCTTGTTGCTAAATGGGCTTTGTCCCAAATTTAGGGAAAAACTTTTGGTTTTCAACCATTTTAGATTTTGAATTGCAGGCAAGGGATACAGATCTCTTAAATTCCACTGTAAATACTTTAGGCAGATTGTCTTTCAAATTTATTGTCTCATCCCACACTTCCAAATACATTTTGGGATATTTTCACTAAAGGGTCTATCAGCAACTCAAATTTGTGTTGAAGTAAATCTGTTGCCCCTCACCAGTTCTTCGCTCTTTTTATGTTTAGCTCCTTGTCTCCTGTCCTTTGCCACTGTACCTATTATGGTTCAGGCTTTGTAGCGTCACAAAGCTGGCTGGGCAGCTTAATTATTCATGCACTATGTTAGGCATTGGGAAATGCCAGTAAACAGACTACTTGACTACAGGTTCCTCACCTACAAGGACCTTTCCTTAGTAGTGAACACTAAACAGGACTAGTTAAAGAAATTAGGAAACATTTAGTACACTGGATAATTTTCTACCATTAAAAAGGATGAGATAGCTCTATATGTCAATTGCCAAAACATATTAAAAGAGAAATGCATATTGCAGAACAGTATGTGTTGAGGTCCTATAGAATCTGTGTAGAGAAAATTCTGGAAACTTATATACCAAATCCATTAGCAGTATCTCTGGGAAGACACTAGAAACTTTCTGATTTTTTTCAGACTATTCTAGTCTGAAAAAAAATGTTATCAGCAAGTTAAATGTGATGAGAAGTATAAAGAAAGGAATATAGCATTAAATAATTAACTTTGCATGCCTAAATTAGGGAAAATTTCTAGAGAATGTTTAAACTTGGGCACAGAAACATATTCCAGTCAGCAAACAGCACCCAGTTCTTAAAAGGGTTTAGTGTTCTGGGAGTAGGAGACCTGGTCCTTTAAATGTATCGACATGATCCAGGCAGTAAGGAGCTTCTGGAGGTTGATTTATAAACAAAATTTGGAGTAATTTTAGATTTGCGGAAAAGTTGCAGAGATAGTACATGAGTTCTCTTATAATCCCTCATCTAGTTTGTCTCCTTTATTATCTTACATTACACCTGGGTACATTTGTCAAAGCTAAGAAAACCAAACTGGTATATTAGTATTAATTAAACTCCAGACTTTATTTAGATTTCACCAGGGTTTTTTTTTCCATTAATGTCCTTTTTCTTTTTTAGGAGCCAGTCTAGAATCCCATATCACATTTAGTTGTCATATCTCCTCAATCTTCTCTGCTCTGTGATTTTCTGCCTTTCCTTGTTTCTTTTTATGACCAGTATTAAGGGGTGCTGATCTCAGAGTCTGCAGAATGTTTCTCAATTTGGGTTTGTCTGATGTGTTCTTATGAGTTGACAGAAATTAAGGGTTTTTTTTTTGGAAAAAACTGCTGAGTGGAAAGTGCTCTTTTCATCACGTTAGATAAGAGACACATGATATCCAAATGTCATCATGTTGAGGTAGTGTTGGCCATGTTTCTCTCCAGGAAGTTTTCTTTTTCACACTTCTCTGGTCTTTAAACCTTTCAGTATAATGATTATACCTGATGTTCTATGCAATTCTACTGGCTGGGTGATTGGAAGAGACTGGAAATGGGAAGGCCTGTTATATAGTTATGGCTATTACAGTCTAAGTGCGGAATGACAGTCGCCTGAACTTTTAGTAGCAGTAACTGAGAAGGACTGGCAGCATTCAACCATTTCTGGGCACCTGTGTGACTTATGGTAGCGCTAAAAGAAACAGGCCAAATCAAAACATAATGAGGTACCCCATGGTGGAGCAGCAATTAGGTCAATCACCTCCAAAGGAGCAAGCCAGATAGCCTGGTTTCCAGTCCTGGATACAGGGGGAAACAACCAGTAAGAACAACTAAATAAAAGTAAAATAAAATGCTTCTTCCTCCTCTCTTCCTGCCTGTTTGCCTACTTGCCTTCATTCCTGACTGCACCTTAAAAAAACAAAAAGTACAGTGAGATACCACTTTATACCCATTCAAATGGCTGTAATGAAAAATATCAGATAACAAGTGTTGGTGAAAATGTAGAGAAATTATAATCCTCAAGTAGTGCTGTTGGGAATGTAGAATGGTACAGCCATTTTGGAAAACATTTTGGCAGTTCCTCAAAAATGTTTAACATTTATCATTTGATGTAGTAAATTGACTCTTAGGTATATACCCATGAGAAATGAAAATACATGTGCATATAAAAATTTATACATGAATTTTCATAATAGTATTAATCATTATATCCAAATGGTGGAAACTATCCAAATGTTCATCAACTGATAATGTGGTATAGCCATAGTGGAATATTATTTGTTCATAAAAAAGTATGAAGCACTAATACATACTACAAAGTAAGGTGAACCTTGAAAACACGATGCTAAATGAAAGTAGCCACTCAGAAAAGACCTTAAATATATAGTTACTTTTATATGAAATGCCCCAAATAGATAAATTTATAGATAAATTGTATTAGTGGTTGTTTAGAACTGGGGGTGGGGGCAGAGGGTGGTGATGGAGGGATTGGGTCATGATAGGTAAAAGGTACTGGGCCTCTTTTTGCAGTGATGGAAATGTTCTAAAATTGTAGAGCTATATAACTATCAATCTACTAAAAGCCATTGAATTATATACTTGAGATGGATGAATTCTGTATTTGTATTTTAAAATTACTACTAAAAATTAGGGAACACATGACAGGAGAGCTCCACTCATTCACTACTACTTGTTGAAACTGAAGTGCTGGTGGGACATCCAGGTGCATGCTGAGCAGCTCAGAAGTGAGGTTGGGGCTAGAGAGATGGCACCATAAATCATTAGTCTAAAGGGTTCATTTAATAGAAAAAAGAGTCTGTTCATTTACCTCAATTTACTGACATAATAGTTCAATGGAAGGTTTCAAGCAGGGTTCCTTTAACATTTAATAGCATTGAGTTATGAGAAGTTAATACATTTGAGGACTGGTCTCTTTTCTGGCATTCAATATAATGTTGACTGGGTAATGTTCTTTCAAAATCTAAATTTCAACTGTAACTGTCTTCACTTTCTATAGTGAAATGTTTACCATAATTGAACATAGCAATATTCCTTAAGTAATCTGTAGAATATTTTGGAATGAAGTTTAAAATTAAAGGTATCAATTTAAATACTTTTTTGGTATAATTTAAAATTAAAGACCCAGGCATTGAGTTATACTACAAAGCGATGGTGATCAAGTGATCAAAACAGTATGGTACTGGAGTAACAACACAGGCAAGGCCAGTGGAATAGAACTGAATTACCAAAAACTGACTCACTCACAGTCAGTACCGAAGAGCCAAAAGCATATGATGAAGAAAGGATAGACCTTTCAGTAAATGGTGCTGGGCTAATTAGACAGCCACGTGCAAAAGAAAGAAGCTAGATCACTCTCAACACCATTCACAAAGATTACTCAAAATCGACTAGAGACTTGGATATAAGACTGGAAACCATAAAATTCTTGGAAAAGAACACAGGAAAAACATTCTATGACCTCAGCCTTAGGGAGGCCTTTAGGGACTCAACTCCAACATTAACACAAAAACAGAAACAACTGGGACTACATCAAATTACAAAGTTTCAACATAAAAAAAAAACAAAAAACAAAAAACCTACTAACTGGGAGAATATATTTGCAATTCATATTTCGACAAGGACTTAATATCTAAAATACACAAAACTCATAAAACTCAGTAACAGAAAAACAGGCAATCGAATCAAAAAATGAGAAGAGGAATTGAGAAATTTTCCAAAGAGGATGGCTACAGGCACAGGAAAAGATGTTCTTCCTCCTTGACTATCAGGGAAATGCAAATCAAAACAACAATGAGATATCACCTTACTCCTGAGAGACGGCTATTATCCAAGTCTGGAAACAAATGTTGGCAAGGATATGGAATAAAGGGAACACTTTTACACTGTTGGTGGGAGTACAAATTGGTGTAGTCCCTATGGAAAGCAGCATGGAGAGTCCTCAAAAAATTTAAGATGGAAATCCCATATGATGCTGCCATCCCCGTTTTGAGTATTTACCTAAAAGATACAAAAACACTCATTTGCAGAGATTTACGCACTCCCATGTTTAGCGCAGCCCTATTATCTTAGCTACTGTGAAGTAGCTAAGAACTGGAAACTAATGTCCAACATCAGATAAATAGATAAAGAAGATGTGGTACCTACACAGATGTGGAATACTACACAGTCTTTAGAAGAGTAAAATCCTGTCATTTGAATCAACATGGATGAATCTAAGGAGATTATGCTAAATGAAATGTCAAAAAAAGAAATATAGATACCAGGTGACCTCACTCATAGGTGGAATGTGAATTGACAAATCAAAGGAACAGATGAAACGAAGCCAAGCCCTGGACACTTGCAATAGAACTGAGGTTACCATAGGAAATGGGATGGGTGCGGGGAGAGGGCAAATGGTGGCAGAGCCCACTGGACAGTGGACTTGGTGATGTGGTGGAGGGCAAGGGTAACTGCACATATGGGGAACCTACACATATGAATTTATTTTAATGTATAGAATAAAAGTTACTGCAATAAAAAGAAAATAAATAAAATTGAATGGATTTTGGATTAGTTTACTACTTTGCCAATGAGAATGGAGCAAGCCAGAAAACCTAAAGGCCATATAGGTCCATCATAATTTGCTGCATTTTTGTCCTTTACTTAATTCCAACATTAGTTAGTTGTATGAAAAACAAGGAAATAGGAATTTCATACTAAGGATAGGAAGACAGGATGTGAAAGGAAAAAAAATCAAATGACTACCAACTATGTCCTTATTTGGCACCAATAAATACTCAATTTAAAAAAATCTCTTGAAAGGTATTGTTATGGTTAATTTTATATCAACATGGCTAGGCTATATCAACATGACTAGGATGTCCAGATAATTGATAAGACTTTATTTCTAGGTGTATCTGTTAAAGAGTTTTTGGAAGAGATTAGCATCTGAATTAGACTGAGTAGAGAAGCTGGTCCTTACCAAAGTGGGTAGGCATCAGCTAATCCATTGCGCCTCTGCCCCTAGTAGAACAAAAAGGTGGAGGAAGGTCAAATTTGCTCTTTTCTTGAGCTGGGATGTTTATCTCCTGCCTTCAGAGCTCCTAGCTCCTGATCCTTCAGTCTCTCATTTACATTAGAGGCTTCTCAGTTCTCAGATCTTTTGACCTGATTGTGAGTTACACCATAAGATCCAAATTCTTGGTCCTTTGTCTTGGACTCTATGACACCGCCAGTTTTCCTGGTTTGCTAGCTTGCAGATGGCAGATCATGCGACTTCTCAGCCTCCATAACCAAGTAAGCCAATTCCTATAACAAATATCCTTCCTATCTATCCATCTATCATCTACCTACTTATCCACTTATCCTATTGATTCTATTTCTTTGGAGAAGCCTAATGTAGGTACTGAAAACTTATAAAAAATGTAGTATTCACTTGGTTTTTAATTTATGAAAATTAATTTATAGAATGTCAAGAAAATAATGAACATGGTAGAGTTGATGACATAGCAAGTAAATCCTTAACATAAATTAGTCCAGAGTTTTATTTAGTACGTCCCGATCTTACAGCTATGAAATTACAAGTTTGTGTCTGAATCATGACTAAAAGAATAAGAAATGACCAATTATATCATTTAAACTTTTATTAATAAAACTAAACTTAGGCAATTACTTTGTTCTTCATCTATTTGACTACTGTAGAAATGAAAATTCTTCATGAGGGCTTAGGTATGAACTGTCACTATACCAATTCCATCAAAAATAACACTGAAATATCAAAGTTAGGTAAATGAAATTTAAAAAAATTAACGAAAGTTACAGGACTGTCAGATGACAGGGCTCTTCTTTAAGTCTTCAATGTAGCTCATTTACAATAAAAAAATTTCTTCAAGATCAATCATACTGTACAACCCCCAAAGGAAAAAACTGAGGGAACTCATGGGTAATTTTCACAGCTTCATTATAAAGCCCAAGATCTGAAAGAAACAGTTTCGTAAAAATTTAATCTACTGTAGAAAGTTATATCAATTCTTATCTAAAACTTTTCTATATTTTCTCTTTTAGATTTCAACTTATTTTCATAATCTTCTAAAACAGGTATCAATCATCATTGTCATATTTACTTAATCATGACTCCAAAATAAAAACAAAGGAGTACAGGAGACCATCCATTTTCACATCCATTGTACAGGCATAGTTCTTTAGTGCTATCCATTTTTGATCTTTTAACTCCATATATTAAAACAAAAAATATTTACAGTATTTTTGTTTGCCATATTAAAACATTTCTTTAAATATCAGTGAATATTTATTGAGTTTCCTACATCTATAAACACTGTTTAGAAACAAGCCAACATGTCTTCTCATTTTCCTTTGGAATCCTAAAATTATGTAGAAATTGAAAATGTGGCAGGACTGACACTCAAGACTAACATTTACCAAGTCAAGAATAAAAATTTTTCTCCTGGTGTGCCCTAGTGGCGTAGAGGTTAGGTTAATCGCCTCCAGTGGAGCCAGGCCACATAATCTCTGGGAGAAAAACAACCTGTGTCAACAACTAAATGAAAATAAAGTGCTGCTTTCTCCTCTCTCTTCCTGCCTACTGCCTGCACGTTTCCTTCACATTTTTTTTTTACTTCCTAATTATGTAAAATAACTAAATATTAGAATGTTTTATTTACCAAAAGGATGATTATCTTCTTTAAACTGGACATAAGATGCACACATAATGGTTGCCTTAGCTGTTACTTTTCCAATTACTTCCACAATTCCAGAGATTTCTTCATCAAGCTGACACAAAGAGGAAAATGTCAACTTAGTGTTATCACATTTTCAGTTGATAATTAACCTGGAAAATTGCTATATAGTTAACTTGTCTTTCAGTTCATATAATAAAACAATTAAAAATTTACCAGTGCAAAGACTGAATTGTAACTTATTATAAAAACATTTGAATATTTTCTGTCAGGATGATCCTAAGTCCTGTTATCTTTAGCAGGAGTTTCAGCTCTAAAGGTATACTTAAACATTTAAGATGAAGACAAATTCATTAAGAGATTCTGAGAAGGCCCAGCATTTCTAAAAGGAGTAATCTGTTTAAAAGGATTCAGTGAACTCAACCTTCTGTTACTGCTATTTTACAAAATGCTTTGTATACATTAGCCAAACAGCACATGGATTTGTCTTCACGAAGGTGAAGAAAATATTTAAAAGTATAATAAACATACAATGTAAAAATGACAACTGAAAATATATGTAAACAAAAATAGAAAATGAAATTAAAAAAATGAAAAATTAAAGGGAAAAAAATGATTTAGTAAGATTTTTGTTATGGGCTTTTCTAAGAAATGAAAATTGTCATACTGCATTGAAGGGATGAATTAACTCAGAAGGTCCAAAGATTCATTGGTTAGAAGAATAAAGAGAAATATGTAAAAAGCAGGTACAAAAAAATAGAGCTAGAGGAGTTCTGTAAGGTGGTCCTTTTACAGCAACTTTGAAAATCAAACTAAAATGATGAAGAATGTTATAATAGAATTAGTACTTAAACATACAGGCTCCATCAGCTCAATGGTTCCATTTTTTCCTTCTCCATCTGAAAGTATAAACATTTTTCCAGTGGGATGAATCTAAAAAAACCCAAAACACATATTTTAAAAAAATTCCACATAAACAAAACCTTCAAAATCTCACTAAAATCTTATAAATTTACTAAATGATAAGCATATTGCCCAAAGTTAAGTCGATGAGCACAAATGAATTGTTTTCTGCTTTATTTGGTTCAAATTATAATCGTGCATTTATCAGACCTGGTGATTTATCAGACCACATGATACTTAGTTAAATTTGAATCTCATAACATTTTAAAATATAAATATAAGTTCTATATTTTAGTTGCCAAATCTAGCAACCCCACTTTATGAACAAATTAAAACGGGTACGTGCTATCTAAAAGTGAGATCTACCGGCACACATGATTTAGATAGATATTACTTATCACACCAAGGGTTTGTTTTTAAAACTCTGGTATGATTAAGTAAAGGATAAACTGGTTGTCAGAAGATGTGGGTTCTACTCCTGTGAGACAGCTGCAAAAAAAGCAGTCAGACTTGGTTTGAAGGGCAGCTTTGCCCTTTGCTGTAGCCTTAAGCATTTCAGTTAACCACCCTACTACATCTACCCAGTTTCTATACTTGTAACGTTGGAATAATACGTATGTGAGGCTGAAATGAGCTGCTAAATAAATACGCCTCCACAGAATAGTTTTCTTCCCCTCAGTTTTCTCATATCAAGGCTTTGGGCTTGCTTCTCACCTGCAGGATGAGGGAACTGTATTGTAACACTGGGTAGGGTAAGGTAAGACTGCTATGGGTCTGGAAGGCAATCAAGGAATATCTTATGGAGAAGTGACCAGTTAGAAAACGAGTTTTGAGGGGAGGAAATCGCAGAAGGAAACAAGAAAATTAGACTAGTCAAATGTGGGTAAAACAAATTCAAAGGGTAAATGTGGGAGTCCTACCTCTAAACACAAAGCAAGAGTGTTTAGAACGCTGGAACTTAGAAAGCGGCGTATTCTTAAACATGGCGATTCCAGTCCATAAAGAGGCGCCAAAGTGGTGTGACAATGGCTAAAAAGTATGCCCCTGGTGCAAAATAAGGCAATCGGGAGCGCAGTGGTGCTCTAAGGTTTTCTGTTCTCCTTCACTCTCCGTTACCTACTATGAGGTAGTCACTTCAGTGGTCACAGGGCCCCTCCCTTTGGCTACAGACCCTGGGGCCCAGAGCGGCGAGCGCGCGCACCTTTTCCAGCTTCCCTACGAAGCAGACGGGCTGGTCGATGAACTGAGCTAGCATGCTAGCGTTGATGCGAGACCTGGGCAACTCCATCACTTCCACCATGATTGCGGCGCGGTGCTAGCTGTGGGCGGGAAACCAACTGAGGACTGAAGCAACACCGAGCCGCGCGGGCATCTATGGGGCAGATTCTGTGGCACCAATCGGCGGAGACTAGCTGTCCCGCTCCACCAATCACATGTGCGGAAATTTGGATCACAGGCGCACTGTCCCGGAAAGGGTTGGAGAAGGACGTAATGCATCAGGAAGTGCGAATCCGCTGCTTAGAGACGCGGGCGTCTAGGAAGTTGCCTAGGTTGGTGGTAAAATGGACTGTAGAGGCAGGGCTTGAATGGGGCGGGGCCTGAAGCTCCATCAGCTGATCTCGGGCCTCCCCGCGGCGATCTGACCCCGGAAGCAGGGTGTCAGACTCCGGTGCTGGTGAGGCGGCAGACTGCGGCGCCAACCTCAGGTACCACCTCTCGCGGGATGCACCGCAGCTTCACTGTTGCTCCTTCTCCCGGTCAACCCATGCGGAAGAGGCGAGACTTGGGTGTCTTCCCTGCCGTGGCTTTCTAGTTGCCGGGCACCCCTTGTGCACGTTACCTTGCTTCTTCCCTTCCCGGTTCTGGGTAGAAAGCCCGGATTCTTGATGAATGGTACTTGGGGATGAGTTTTTTTGGATATTAGCCCTCCTGGAGACGGGAAATGGGGTATTCTGTGAGCTTGGTTGCGTTTGTCAAGCTCTTACTGCTTGCTGGCAGAGGGTCGGTGACTTCCCGCCCTTCCAAGCTGCGTACCTTTCCAGCCTTAGTTTCTCCAGCTGTAAAAAGATGATTTGTTAACTTTTACAGACTCTTTCTCTCCCTGACAACTGGCCATATCGCTTAGGTGAGGGTTTGCTCCCTCGGTGTCAGCATCACTTAAAACATTTGGACTGGGTAGGGAGGGAGAATCCTTGGGCACGGAGAGGAGATTAATGTAAGTAAATTGGCAGATCCTGAGTAAGTGAGCGTCTTTCTCCTTGTCATCACTTTCTCATCTGCATAATGAGGGATTTAGGTAAC